>PVLC010000343.1:0-31289 GCA_004027655.1 Graphiurus murinus | reverse complement strand
TGTTTTTGTTTTGTTTTATGTTTGTTTCTTTGTTTTGCAGTACTGGGGCTCGAACCCAGGGGCATTCTACCTCTGAGCTATTCTCTCTGTCCTATTTTTTATTCTTTATTTTGAAACAGGGTCTCACTAAGTTACAGAGGGCCTCACTAAGTAGCTGAGGCTGGCCACAAACCTGGATCCTCCTGTCTCAGACTCCCAAATACTGGGATTACTAGCATGCACCACCATGCCCAGTGATTCATTGTTTGTTTTTTGTTTTTGTTTTCTTTATCAAATGTTTTCTAGAAAATTGATGACCAAGAGAAATATCCTGAAAATTGTACAAAAATCTTTATACTCCTTGTGTTCATTTCCCAAGGTGAGGTAGTATACTGATAAAACTAGACTAAAGTTAAGACAGAAAATATTTCCATAGCAATCAGTTAAGTTTGAACACTTGAAACTGTTGCTGCTTTTTTGGGGGAGATAATTTTATGTTGAAAATTGTCTGGCTCCAGTTTCTGTATTACTCATGCATTTTTGTTTTAAGATGTCTGATAGGAGGTCACAGTTGTGAGCATTAAGGTTCTCTGATGAATGTATGGGGCAGTTTGATAAACAATAGTCAGTTCAAACGCTTTCATATCAAACTTTCCTTGTTATTTTAGAACTGAAATGAATGACAAAAATTTAAGGTTATTCATAACTCCATTTAGTTACAGTGGAATCAGAACTTGTAAAATCACCTACACCCATCTAAACTTTTTTCCCCAAATGCTCACTGCTGTTTTCTTAACCACATTTTATCCAGATGGTACTAAAGTCAATCACAAATATTTGTTGTCAACTGCGTAGTGGTCAGTGAATAAAATATAATTTCTTAAAAAATGAAATCCTTGTTCTCAAATAGTATTACACATCATATGCATGAAGAAAGGGATATAAGACACATTCCAGTTTAGGAAAATTAATATTGAATGTACAGAGCAGATAAGTGAGGTGGGGCAATTAAGTGTTGACTTGGTCAAGAGATAAATTTGGAATAGAGAAAACAGTGGAAAAGAATGGGAATTTTCCAAGTGCAGAGAAATACTATGTTCTACTTAGCTGACAGCAAGCACATTTGGCTGGTAAGAGCCAAAATCTGTGTGAGGACATAATAAGAAATAAGGCTGGGAGAAGTGCTGGAGAATTCATCTGAGCAGATTCAGGAAAAAATTAGGTAAGAGGAGAGAATAGAGTCAGGAAGCTGCTAGGAGGCTGTTGTCAATGTTTCAGGTGTGAGATGCTGAGAGACGAGGTAGAGTGTCTACCTGGATCCTCTTAGAAAAAATGCAGATATGAGGAGGAAGATAAACAGGATATAATAACGCAAACATGGGAATTTTTTAAAAAGTGTTAAGGCTTTAGGAGTTTAAAAAGTTAATTGTACGAATGGAGTTCTTTTTGAGTATTTAAACTATCTGACACTGTCAGAACAAAAATAGAGCCAAAGCAATGTCATATATATTTGCTACCAAAGCATCCCACAAAGTGTTTGGAGGAGAGAAATGACCAGGAAAGGCAAAATGCTTCTGCAAATCTGGTTTAAAAACAAATAATTAAATTCACTCTACTTATTGTAACTGAAAATTCACAAATAAATAAATGATGGTGGTTGGTCCTTTAGGTGTCTTATTCTGATTCTATTTAAATATCTCACCTCACTTCATAATAAAGAATTGTGATCTTAAAGTGAAGGCATTGGAGTAAGTGAAAATCAGAAGGAAACAAACTTCAAGAGGTAGGGATCAGGGTTATTGGTAACTGATTCTGAACTAAAGAAACCTAACAAAGTTCCCAAAGCACAATGGGTGTGTGTTAAAGTGTGTTGGAGAAGGAGGAGAAAGTGTAGAGTGAGTCTTATCTGCAGAATAAGAAAAGGCACTGAGAAATTGATGAGGCTGGAACCTAATTTTCACTAGAATTGAAAGTGAAGTGACTAACTAATCACTATATTTAAAATCATGAGGAAATTTAATAAGGGAGATTGTATTAATCAGGGTAGAAAGCTGTTGTTAATGACAATCCCCCAAATCTTTACATGTTGCCACAGTAAAAATATTACTTGCTCAAAACAATCTAATAAAGACTGGATGAAATTATGGGAAGAAACTCTGCTCTGCAGTCATTTAGAGAGAGGTTCTTTCACTTTTGTTGCTCTGCTTTTCTCTAGATCCAAGGAGTCTTCTCCATTCAACTAGTTGATGGGTGAAGAAAGAGAACACGGTGATTGGCACAATATAGCCCATAAAACACTCACATTCCAAAAGGAATGGGGTGGGTGAATGGGAAATGTCTGGCAGTTGGACAGAAGGAAAAGAAAATGGGGTTTAAAGAGCATAGTCTCTGTTACTGACATGCTGAGAATTTTTTTCCCATAACCCTCAAAGATGAATCAGAACATAGGCAAGAGTTATAGAAAGGGAGAGCCTTTGTCTTTTGAAGGAGAAAACACCAGAATCAATTAAGAGTTTCTGAAGATCAGTGATCTCATCTTACTTCTTGCCATCTTCCAAACATCCCTAATGGAGCAGGTCACAGGGTATGTGCTTACATCAAATTTGTTGATTAAATGGACAAGTGAACTTACTTGGGAGTGTATAGTTTTTCAACATATATATGAAGGAATATATACATACACACATATATGTGTGTGTATGTGTGTGAGCATGTAGAGAGAGATGGATATTTTTACATGCTTTTTTCAGCAAGCAATTTTATTATTTGTAATTTTATAGAAGAAAATATTAGATTATCTCTCTACACTCTGTCTGGGGCTAGAATTTTATGGTTCTAAGTCAATTTGTGGTAAGAGATCAAAGATTCTTAAGCATTCTGCCAGTCACACAAATCATTCTTCCTCAAAGTGTTCAGACGATTTAGTTCTATGAGGCCACCCAACATAGTTCATTGCTCCTAACCACATCGTCCTTTTTCCTAAGTGCATACTTTATATGCTGATTTGTTGCCAACAAAAGCTTGCCTTTCTTTGCAAATGGTATTCTTATTCCTATAATTATCATATTGGAAAGAAGAATAGGGATTAGATTAACCTACTTTATTAGGCACAGTGAGTACCCCAGTAGCATTTCTACCAATGAATTCATTATGCAGAAATTTCCAAGTTTCTGTCCTCCTTTGATATATTTTCAAGGCAGCAAGTATATTGAAAGTTCCCATACTTTTGAATAGAGTGAGTATTGGAGACTGCCTAGAAAGATTACGAATGCCACCCATTTTTACCTAGGAAAAATTCCTTAGACTTTCTGTGCCTCTATTTCCTCATGTATAAACTAAGGATAAAAAACATGCATAGAGTTGTTGTGAACATTGTGAGTTAATACATTAGTGCTTACATCAGTGCTTAGCACAGAATAAGAGCTGTATAAGAGTTAAGGTTATAATTATTATTTTATACAAAAATGAAACAGCTGATCCACCATCCATAGGAAATGCATTTCTATGTTACTTTCCAAGTGGTAGAGATTGACTATCCAGTTTCTTGCATGACTGCCTGTTTGACCAAAGACACTCATTTTCCAGACAGCTGGCTGAGGCTAGAGGTGCATTTTGTGGTCATGGAATAGATCAGAGCTAACTGGCCCATACAAGGAACAAGACTACAGTAACTTTGACCTCATTAGTAATGTGTCCTGAGCTAGACAAAAAACAGGACTCTCAGAACATGGATTATTCAGATTTGCTGTCCATGTTAATCAAAGTCCCCAGATGATTCTTGATATTCTGCTTCACTTTAGCTAGGTTTACATAAGACCAAAACATCTGGATGAGAAGTGAAAAAATGCAGATGTTTAAGCCTCATGATGAGAAACATGCAGATGTCTCAAACTTGGATTTGTCATTTCGTTCTTTGTTTTAAAAGAAAGAAAAGCCAAAAGAAAACAAAACAAAAATTGACCATAGCTTGTCTTTTTTCTTTAACCTGGGTAAAAAATCAAGCTGGATTTTTGTTAGAGAAGTCTAATATGTCCAAAACGGATTAAGCAGCTTTTTGATAATAGCACTGGATAAGATGTGTTTCAGAAAGATTTTTTTTTCAGTTAAAGAAGCCATTTAACCCATGAGCAGTATTTGTGAGACAATTGCTTTTGCAGTGAGAGACAATATCTTGGGAAAGTTGAACATACTGAACTATCTGGGAAAGTATGGCTGGGATGATACCAATAGTAAAGTTTGCTAAAGAAACTCCTCAGAATTTGATTACTTACACATTTGGTTGATTTGATTCCTTACACATTTGGTTGATTTGATTGCTCACAAATATGTAAGGAATCAAATTCAAAATAATACATATAAATCTGTTCTGTTTATGAAATGACCATGTTTACAAAATATTTGCTACGTGAAAACCAACAGAGGGAGTTGACCATAGGCATAAGCAAAATAGGTGGCCATTTATGGAGTGTGACTTGAAGGAAATCAAAATACATGAGGAAATTCCCCAAAGGCCTATCCTAAGTGTCCTAAAATAATTTTACCTAAGTTAAGTCATGTTCCCAGCGAGTTACCACAGTCTAGCCTTTGTGATTCTACCAATCTCTTGTAGCAGGAAAGGAAATACATTAAATAACACATTAATGTAGGTATTGACTCATGCAATTTTAGAACTGGCCATCTATATTAATCCTTTTATTTTACTTATGGAAAAACTGAGGCCCAAAAGATAAGTTCCTTACTCAAGTAACAAATGTACTAATGGATTACAGAAGCCTGCAATTCTGAGGCAGCTAATGGATAAATTTTGATAAAGATGGAAGGAGATGGAGATAGAAAGTAGGGGGAAATCAGGAATTCATTAAGGCACTGACCACATAGAGAATGGTGTGGTTCAAGATAAAAGCGGGAGTTAGGTGGACAATAAATAAGGGAGTCACAAGAATCTCAAGATAAATAAACTATACTTCTGAATTATTTTGTTAAAATCTACAATATTACTTCATATAGATAGTAGCCTTCTGTATATGCCCCTTCTTACATAGTGGTTAAAAATCATTGTGTATCATGTTGTTTGGGAACTGTATCAGCTCATTTGGCAGATGAAGATAAAGGTTTAAGCTTTCCTGCAAAGACTTAAATAAAGCATTGAAGGACTAAGCTCAGGTTTGGAGAGTTGGTTTTGATTATCAGCTCATGTTCAATTGCACAAGCACATGGCAAGCAAAACTACCTTCAGATCAAAGTGAGTCTTTCCAGGTCTCTAGCACTGTCTTTGGAGATGTGTATAGAGAAAATACAAATCAACTGTTCTCAAATGCTTTAAAAGGCAAGAATAAAAATAAATTCAGAAAATATTCTACACACCTAGGTTTCCCCCATTAGAAAAAAACAGAGTTTTCCCTTTAGACTTGTCTGGTCTTCTCAAAGCACTCCCATATAATGAAGAGAAACCTAAAATAGAACATGTCCTTTTTGAGAATTTGGATCCCAAACCATATAATTGTTCATTGATTATGATTATTACATAATGGCCATTTTTTTCTAAAACACTGGAAATCTACCTGGAAGTAAAAATGTGTGCATCAAAGAGAAATATAGAATGTCACTGTAGTGTTGAGAGCTCAACCATTGCACCATTCCCAATCATTTATCATTTCAATTTAAAAACAGTAATGCTGCCAGTGGAAACAGAAAACAAGTTGTCAGCATTTTTTCTTGAGCATGATGAAACCACAAAGCCATAGACCAGGCAGTAAAATTTGTTTAAAAAGCTCAAAGTTTCAAGACAAGCCATATTATTATGAGAGATATACTGTAAACTACTCATCTAATTTATTTTGTACTGACGCCAATTCACATGAAATTAGCTTTATTGGTTCGAAAGATTTCTTTTTTCCTTTCCTGTCTTTTAATGTGAACAAACCCAATTCCGAGCCACGTTGTGGAGGATGAGGGTCGTTGATCTTCCTCTTTGCTTTTCAATTCCAGCCACAACCCAGTAATGACTAAAAATGGTGAAGCCAAGGGTTGACATTATTCTTTCATTCATGGAAGTTCTTTAAACCTTTTCTCTACTTCTCTACCACTGTGGGTTTTTTTTTTAATCTCTGAAAGCATGTAATGTTAGAGTTGGAAGCGGCCTGAGAGATCATCTAATGCTCTTTTATTTTAAAACTGGAGAAGCTGAGATTCAGAAATGTTGTAACTTCTTCAACAAAGAACTAATTAGTAACAGAGTTAAAACCAGAAACTAAAGTTTCCGGTTAGCTATATGCTTTCCACTATTCTAATCATGCCCTCAACAATTTATAGATTGGATTATTAAAATATTAATCCATTCATCTGTCTTTTAAAATGGAAGGTAGATGATGTTTCACCAATACATGGAACTTTAAATTCTTTTTAACAGCTTTATGTCACATAGATACATCTGTGAGATCCTACTAAATACACAAAGGCACAAGAATCTATTTGGAAACTTCCCTCCACATAACTACTATCACAATTTGTAAGAGAGAAGATAGTTCAGACTTTACTATGATAGGTAATCTCACACTTAAACTTAGTCTTCCTAGATGAAGGAGTTTGGGACATTTTCTAGGAACTCTAAGACATTATTTGAATTCTACTGTTATGCTTAGGATGAGTATTTGATTATGAGAGGTACCAACTCTAAAGCCAGACTTCCTACATTCAAATTTCAGATTAGAATTTACTGGCTATTTCACTTTGAACAAATCACTTATTTATTTTTGGTACTGTGTATTGAACCCAGGGGTGTTCTACCTCTAAGCAAAACCATAGACATATTTTATGTTTTATTTTGAAACAGGGTCTCACTTAGTATTTGGGGCTGACCAAATCTGTGATTCCCCTATCTTAGCCTCTGGAAAAATTGTTTAAACTCTCGTTGTCTCAGTTACCTCAGTGAGAAAATAGGGATGAGGATGATGATGATGATAACAACTGTGTCCACTTTATAGGACTGTTGAGAAGTTTGAATGAGTACATAATATGCTTAGAAGAGGGACTCATATATATAGTCGGTGCTATAAAAGTGTTGGGCCTTACATTTCCATTTCTGCTGCACAGAAAAAAAGTTAGCTCAGCAAGTTAATGCCCAACACTGAGCACTACAGGGACTGTGTGAAAGGATTTTAACCATGAAATGTATGCAAGGAAGGGTGCCACTAATGACTAGTCATGTCCATTCATTAAAGCTAGTCATGCATGTCTTTTCCTTGAAAACATTATCATAATCTTTATTCCAATTACTACTTTTATATCAAATAGCATTCTTTTTCAAAGTTGAAGGTGATTTAGATTTTTCACTAATTCAGCAAATAAATTCTCCAACCATTCCAAATTAGCAAGTTGTGGCTGACCCTCAGCATGCACTCACCTCTCCCAAGAAAAAAACAACCCTACACATTTTTTAGAAAGCAGTTTTCAACCTTCCAAATTCACTGAATTTTCCATTCACCAAGATCACAGCAGGTTTGGAGGGCCAAAATAATAAAGAGGAAGTTCACCAGGTCAATAAGCCATTGCATAGTTGTGGCTTTTAGGCAATCATAAGTCAAGATGAGTCAATAGTGTGATGTAGCTGCTTAGAAAGCAAATGCAGTGTTAGAACAGAGCAATACAAGTAGAATGCCCAGTCCAAGAAAGGAACTCCGCACTAGTCAGACCACATCTGGTAGGCTTTGTTCATTTCTGGGCACCTACATTCTAATAGGAACTTTGTCAGTCTAGAGGGATTTCCGAAGAAAGATGGTCCAGATGGTCATGTTTCTGAAATCATGCCATAAAAGAGATGAGTGAAGGACCTAGAAATGCTTTTCCTGAAAAAGAAGAAATTTAGCCAGAATATGACATGGAAGCAAAATTAGACATACTCAGTGTAGTCCCAAAGGGAGAACCAGAATAATAAGTGGAACTTGAGAGGAGGCAAATTTAGGCTCAGGATCAGAAAGCTCTGTCTAAGGATATAAACTACCCATAAACAGAATGTACTGCCTTGCAAAACAGTAAACTTTGTCACTGCAAACCCTCAGAGACCAGGAGAGTACAAGAAGAATTTCTAGTTTAAGAGAGAGGTTGAAATCTAAGAATATTTCCAACTTTTCAACATGAACCTATGATTGTAGCCCCATGAATGTGTATGTATGTCCTTTTTTTAAAACATTATCATAATATTTATTTCAATTACTACTTTTATGTCAAATAGCACTTTTTCAAAGTTGAAGGTGATTTAGATTTTTCACTAATTCAGCAAATAAATAAATAAATTTTCCAACCATTCTCTCTCTCTCTCTCTCTCTCTCTCTGTATATATATATATATATATATATATATATATATATATATATATATATATACTTGAAACACCTGTCTAGCTGTATTGTCTTCTGATTTACCATTAACAATACTGTCAAAATAATCTCTCAACTCAACTTTATTTTCCTTCTTTTCTTCCTTCCTTCTTTCCTTTCTGTCTCCTTCCTCCCTCCCTCCCTCCCTCCCTCCCTCCCTTCCTTGCTTCCTTCCTTGCTTCCTTCCTTCTTTCCTTCACATGTTACTGAGGATTGAGCCCAGGGGCATTCTGCCTTTGAACTATGCCCCCAGCCCTATGTTATTTTATTTTGAAATAGGATCTCACTGAATTGTTGAGAGCCTCGATAAATTGCTAAGGCTGGCCTTGAACCTACAATCCTCCTATCTCAGCCTCCCAAGTACTGGAATCATAGACATGTGTCACCACACTCAGCTTCTACTCAACTTTTATTTACCTCTTGCTCTCCCTCTCTCTAGCCTTTCCTCCCCTCCCTCTCCGCCGCTCCTGCTCCTCTCTTCTGTCTTCTCTTTCTACCCATGCCATACATAATAATAGTCAAGACTATTAAATATGTATGTATGGGATGGGTAGAAATATGTATATATGTATATATGTTCAGTTCATTGCATTCTAGTCACTGTTCTAAGCACTAGGTGGATATACACACATGCTTTACTTATAACTGCATGTCCAAATACCTTTCCCAACTTTTTGTACCTTTTACTACCTCAACACCTCCTCCTTGGTCATTTTATTTCTCCCTCCTCTCTAAAACATATTCTTTACTGCTAAAGACATCCTAGCCATGTCAAATTCATATTGACCCCATGCCTTTGTATATAGTACATTTCTTCCTATAATTCCTCCCAATCCTTCCCTCACAAAGTTAAGTGGTACTCATCCTTCAAGGCCCAGTTTTGATCCAACTTTTCCCTGACACTTTCTTTGACTATTACAACCCACTATGTCTCTTGTTTTTCTGCATTTGTCAACACAGAACTAACATGTGTTCAATCTCTAAGTTTATCTGATTCACAGTATTCCAAAAGAGGAAATGATAATGCTTCCAAATAAAATGACTTGTCTAAGCGAACCAAATGAAGTAAGTAGCAAAACCACAACAACAATCTATTATTGTACTCTCAGTATGGGTGCTTTAGAATACAATTGTTTTGAATGTGTTCATTTCATCTTCTTGAGTGTATTCTAAACTCATGCATAATAAGGACAGACCCATTTTTAAAACTTTGTATCTTCAGAAAATGTATCACTTCATAAGGCACACAGTTGCTGCTAAGTAAGTTCTTGATTAAGTCTACTTGGAAAGTTTTATTGAGCTCCCTCTCTGGAAGTACTGTTTTAGTCACTGGGATACAGAAGTGAACAAAACAAATACAGATACATGCCCCCATAGAGATCACATTCTAACATGTGGTCAATAAACTAGAAAAGAAGGACTTCTTGAAAAAAGAATTTATATGACTAGTCCTTCTGTAAAATGTTCTTGAATACTGCCAAACTGACTTGAACTAAAACAACACTGACTTTACCATATGGAACAATTTGGGAAACTAGATTTTTATCATTGCATTTTAATGAACCCATTGAAGAATGATATGTCATTCTGGCATGAATGAAAGAAGTAGATCTTGGGAGCTTCTAGCCTTGTCATTCTAACTAGACTTATGTTCAGTCTAATTAGATCCAAACTGAGTTTAACACCACTAAAAACAGAAGCCACACCTGACCAATGAGCTCTGTTCTTTGCCTTTATACCTCAAAGGAAATAGCCGACTACTTTCTCTCTTGGAGTTAGAGATATTATTTTAAATCACTAATGGCCATAAATCACTAGTTCATATGAATATTAGGATAATTCATGGATATTTAGGACTGTATCCTGGAAGTTGTGTTTTACTAACAGGAAATCTAAAGTATAAGCGGTGATCCATGATTTCAGAAATACTAGACATGAAATAGAATATAGGAGAGCAGAAAGTCTGTCAATTCTAGGTGAAAGGTGAATAGAGATATAAGGATACCAAGCATGAAACATAAGTCCTTCATATGTAACCCCCATTAAGCCAAGCCCTGCTTATGTATCAGGAGCAATGTCGGGAAAAAGGGATGCCTTAAGGGCAGAAATGAGAGCTCCGAATTGACAGACTGAAAACATCCTAATTTTTATGCTATACCTCAATGGGTAAAACTGTTTCTCCAAGGGTAGCCTGAGAAGTTGAAGGAGTTCTTTTTCTCCCCATTCTTTACTTCCCCCCACAGACCGATGCAGACTATGGAATGTAAGTCCAAAAACCGCCACATCTCCACTCTTTACCTTGTGAGGAGGCCAAAAATGTTTAGCTATGTCAGTGGGTCCAATGGCCAAACCTCATATTTTTATGCATAAATAATTGGGAGTATGTGTAACACTCTGTCCTCAGGGTGTTCAGGGACTGGGATGGTGTAAATCATCTTAGAGTACTGAATAAATGCAGATTGATAAAGAAATGTACACAGGTTTACACATATAAATTCACAGATATTAATATGCTGGAACATTTTCTGCAGCAACCTACAAATAACAACTGGACCTCAAATATTTGAAAAAGATTTATAAGTCCAGCAACAGTTCCTTTGCTGTTTCTCCTTTAGGAGTTACAACTGGTGATTTTTATGTGACTTCCAACAGCTCAGCTAGTGGTCTGTAAGTTCCAGCAGCCTGAATAAGGAGACTCAATCTTAAGGTGGGAGGGTTCAATCAGAAAATAATCCAGAAAATCCTAGTTTAATTTCATGAGAACTCCCAAAAGAAAGAAAAATCTCTTGAGAAGAAATGTCTTTTGGGGTCAGAGACCCTTATTTTATTCTATGAAGATTACTTCATACCAGATATGTTTAAGTGTCTATATGATAATGGTCGTGAAGATACTTTAGGAACATTTTGGGAATCTGGTGAAATTTGCAGATTGTATTCCTAAGAAATGAAATGCACACATATACAACTGCATATAATTTTGCCCAGGTCACAACCTGAAGGGGTTTGTGTATTTCCAGAAGACCATCTATGGATGTAATTAAGGGTCAGTGTCTCCATATTAAGAGTAACTTCTTCTTTTTTTTTTTTTTTTTTTTTTTTTGCGGTACTGGGAATTGAACTCAGAGGCATTCTACCTCTGAGCTATACCCCCAACCCTATTTTTTATTCTTTATTTTGAAACAGGGTCTCACTAAGTTGCGGAGTGCCTCACTAGGTAGCTGAGCCTGGCTGCGAACCCAGATCCTCCAGTCTCAGCCTCCCAAATGCTGGGATTACAAGCGTGCGGCACCATGCCCGGCTAAGAGTAACTTCTTTAGAAATTGAAAATAGAACATAGGTAGAGGGGTGCATAAGAAAAGGGAAGGTAGGGGATATAATTTAACATTTTAAAATGCAACAAAATCAAGAAGAATGTGAGCAATTTAAAATTATACCTATGATAGCCCCTATCCCACAAACTAAACAAGACCATAAAAATAAAAAAAAGATAATGTGAGGAGTTGTCAAAAAGTTATGAGCTTTTTACTCTGCAAAAGTAAAAGCAGAATCCGCTTAAAGATATTCTTGCAGAATGTAGAAACTGTGACCCTTGGCTGCTATCATTTTTTTTCTATTTTTCTTGCCAAACAAATGTTATGAAAGAATATCTCTAGGCATTCATTCTACCCTGAGGGTTAAAAACATGTACAGGATGGAAACTGGCAGAGTGCTGAAGCTGGCGGACTCATCTGCCTTGCTAAAGCTTCTAGAGACTTTCAAGGACTCTAGGGATAAGGGTGTTGTCTTTTTTGGAGAAAATCAGGTCACAAAAAGTGGCCAAGTCGTCAGAACAATTGAGCCATGGCAGCAAATACAAGTAGAAAAAAAGTGCTTTGGTGTAGATCCCATGATCTCAGAATGCTGTATTTTACATTAAGAGCATCTACAGGAAATACTTTTGCCAGCACAAATAATCAGGAACCTTTCTCAAATGGAGAACTGGGAACAAAACAGCAGAGACCTTATATCTTGGGAAGAGATAAATGATTGAGACTTTGAGACAGGATTCCTTGTGGCTAAAATTCTCACAAAGAATTCTATGGCAGCTGAAATCACCCTCAGATATCACTGGGCTTCCAGTGATATTTTCATTATTCTCCTGCCTCCAGAGAAAACCAGTATCTTACTGTCATTTGTGTAATTAAGTGTCTCAACAAACATTTCTGAGCTGCTCTTTATAGGCTCTGCACTTTTGTAGCCACGAAGAACACAGTCAAGAGCAAAATGGATATGGATATTATTCTTACAGAACTCACAATCTAGTAGGAAAACCAGACACACAAGCATGTAATTATAATTATTCTAAGTGCACTGAAACATGTACGTGCAAATGATAAAGTACACAGAGGAAGGAGAAACTAAACTTAAGGAGGTGACACTATGATTTAGTTCATAAAAAAGAAGCATTTACTAGGCAGCCAAGTGTAAGAAGGGCATTCTAAGCTGGGAAGGACAGAAAGCATAAAGGAGTCAAGAAATAAAATAACTCGCATATCTGAGGAACTAAAAACAGGATATTGTTAATGAAGCAGAACATGTGACCGGTTAAACAGAAAAAAGTTAGTGTTCCAGTTAGACCCATTGATTTTCAATGGCCATGATCTATGGCACCCAAGTGAGTTTTAATAAGGGATTAGATTGACCTAGATGACCTTTAAGGAAATTTTTAACTTGATATTGGCACTGTCAAATGCCTAAGACTTCTCTCTTTATGTATACTTTTACCTCGAGAAGGTCTTTTTCTGCATTTTCTGTTCCCTAAACCAAATTCATCTCAGAAAAGAAAAATGGAAACTCACTATTGAAACACAGATTTCCATGAAAACAGTATGAATGGTGGGTGACTGCCTTTTAAAATAGTCAGCAGACTTCTCAACTTCTCAGCTGAACCAATAAAATATAATTTATTTGATATTTTGGGTGAAATTCACACAACATAAAATCATTTTAGAGTATACAACTCAGACATTTAGTACATTTGCAATATTGTCCAGCCAACACTTCCATCTAGTTTCAAAACATTTTCCATCACATCAAAGAAACCTCATACTCATTAAGCACTCATGCAGTCCTTTCCCCTTCTCCCAGCCAGTGTTAACCTCCAATCTGCTTTTTTTCTTTATACATTTACCTATTCTGGATAGTTCATGTAAATTGTATCATACAAAATGTGACTTTTTCTATCTGACTTATTTCATTTAGAATCACATTTTTGAGGTTCACAAATGTTATAGCATGTATCAATTGCTTTCTACAGCATCAGAGCCATTATATACTCTTACCAGCAATGTATGAAGATTACAAAATCTCCACATCCTCACCAACACTTGTTATTATCCATTTTCAAACATTATGTTAGTTTTACTCAGCAAATAAACTAATGCTAAACAAAGAACTACCACAATACAAAATATATAGAAAAAAATTTACTTCAAGACCATATTGATAAAGTATCCCATCTGTTGAGGAATCAATAGCTGGTTTCTGCCTAGAGCTTTAAAATCTATTGGAAGCAACATTGATTAAAACCATGATCATCACTGAGCATGGTGGTATATACCTGTAATCCCAGTACTTGGGAGGCTGAGACAGGAGAATCACAGGTTCAAAGCCAACCTCAGCAAATTATCAAGTCCTTCAGCAACTTAGTGAGACCCTGTTTCACAATAAAAATAAAATAGGGCTGAGGTAGGATGCCCCAGGTTCAATCCCCAGTACCACCACCAAAAAAAAAAAAAGAAAGAAAAGAAAAAGAAAAAACATGATCATCAACATGCTTTTCAAATATCTGTTAAGTTCCTTCTGGATAATGAACTTTCTAGAATTATATGTTATATATGTGTGTGTCTGTGTGTGTGTCTGTGTGTCTGTGTGTCTGTGTGTCTGTGTGTCTGTGTGTGTGTATCCCAAATGTTCAAAAGTAAATTAGATGGTGAAATTGTGCATCCAGTTCTATCCACATAACTAGAAAAAAAAAGAAAATCACACTAAAATTTCATGATGACAGTTAGAACATCGTTCTCCTCTACGAGAAATATATTTCATCATTAACATTAAAGTCTATAGAGATACTGTTTGCTCTGTCAAAAGCTCATTTGTACAGAATAATCTGAGCCTGCTAAACTCTATGGCCAACTCAGGATTCCTTTATCATCAATTAGAGCTACAATAATTTTCCAGTGATTTCAATTCTGATTGCACCCCTGAGGGAACTAAGCTTCTTGGGTGGGGTGGCAGGCAAAGAGCTTTGTATGAAAATTCTAGCATTGAGTAGCATCTGGCAAGCCAAAGCAATTGGATGAACAGCCTAAGGAAATTCATATGAACCTGGGAGTAGTTTATATGACTAGCCTTGACTTTCAGGAAACCAGGCCAGCAAATATTTGCCCAATTTAATTATCACACAGATGAGCCACACAGCAAAAAGAAACATAAAATCCATCGGTAGATCAAAATTTTAGCACCATTTTTCTTATACACATCATGTAGCTGCAAACAATAACAGTGATTGGATAGTGAAGAAGCTTCTATGTATCTATGTTTCCCCAATAATTTAAATGTGGAAATGAAGAAAGAGTTTTCTGAACAACTGAAAGACAAGACTGCATAGTAGAAGACTGAAGAAAGGTGAGGTAGGGTGAAGAGAATTTCACTTGTGAAGTTCTTCAAGAAAAAACAAAGTAATTTTCTGTTGCCATTAGTGGGCCTGTCATAGGTATAAGAATAAGAAGTGATTCCTGTATGGAAAGGTATGTGAAGGGAGCCTGGGAAGGTCTGCTCCTTAACAAAAAATATCTGCCCACTTAGTCTGCCTTAGTTCCCCAGAATTTCAACATTAGCCTTGTTCTTTTAAGTTTAGGCTTTGTCTCCAGGTCTCATTAAGTTGCTGAGGACAGCCTCAAACCTACCATCCTCCTGTCTTAGCCTCCCATGTAGGGATTACAGACATGCATGTGCCACAGGTCCCATCTAGGACTTAAAATTAATTTACCCAAAGTGAAGTTCTAGTTCTCCAGTGAGATAAAATTCCTGAATACTCCCCTAAAATAAATGACCCTTAGTCATTTAGACATTTCAGACCTTGCTGCTCTCTTGAGGTTCCTGGTTCCGACCTTTATTTCCTCTTGTTACCCAAATCCCATTGTGATACCCTGCAGAGGGTGCCTATCTTCACATAGTCTGTATTCTTTTCCTCCTATTTTTATCTACCTTTCCCTTGTTTTATCTTCCTCTAACTCCTTCTTTACTGTGCATAACCATCCTATGACAGTGGGGAACAGATCATGTCTGGCAACAGAAGAAAAGAAAAATGGAAAAAAAGAAAAAAATTACTCATGTTACTTTTACCTCCACAGAGTCGAGTTCAAGAAGAAATATGTTCATTTTTGTACCCACTGAGCATGGGCTGGGCCTAAATAATTGCTCAGTTCTGGTTAAACTTGGCAAGATCCTTTTTAGAGAATAAAAGTCTCTGTAAATTCCTTGGAATATTTTAAAGGGGAAAAAATTTAAAGCCCCATGATCAATCTGTCTGTATCCACTTAGTTGCTTTGCAGAAACCATCAAATTTATGTTTAAAAGCTGGGTGGACATATAAGTTCCTAATGTTTATAAAGCAACACAGAAAAAATGTTCATAACTGGACTGCAACGTAAGAAGGCTTAGATTTGGCTATAACTTCTATGATATGTTCTTTACCCTTTGCCCCACATCAGTAATAAAACTATGTTTGTACTAGAACTTTGACAGCCCCTTAATTCTGGCAGAGTTTCCATGAGTGTCCTAAAAGATGAAAGAAATCTAGAGCATATGGGATATTTGGAAGATGATGCCTAGTTAGAAAGGCAAGGATATCACTGAGACATGAATGCCTCATTTGTGAACTATAATGACAGATGAGATTGATAGGAGTGAATTTATGTGCCTGTCAGACATTCTAAAAGCAAACCTTGGAAGATAATTCATATAGTAAAGTCTATATATGAAAACCACCAGGCTCTATTGTACCTAATACTGCTTTGACAGAAAATGGCATATCAACTCTGCTTACATGTATTAAAATATCAAGGGCTTTTTGAAGCCAACAGACATATCAACCTACAGAAGAAAGGTTAGCAGAAGTACCAATAAATTTCTTTGGAGACTTCTCACAAGGGTGCACAGCTTTTCTCCTAACCTCACCCAGAGAAAATGGATCTCTCTCTCTCTCTTTCTGTGAAGGTAAGTCTCTTCTTAAGTGTGGAGTTCTGCAAATAACCCATGAGAAGGACTGAGCAATGCTGCTAAGTCTAAATAATCCAGGTTCTGTAGTAAATTTACCTGCCTCTTAGCCACCATCATAACCAAAATTCAAATTCCAGAAGAACCCTTTCAGAAATTTCTAACTACTTTGTAACTGTATGACTTAATCTGGTGATAAAAGCAGTTATTAAAAGTCTACCTTTCTCCCCCCCCCAAAAAAAAATCCAGAAGAAGGTACTTAGGAGAGTGCACACACATGCGCGCGTGTGTGCGTGTGTGTGCCTCTGTGTGTATGTGTGTGTGTGTGTGTGTGTGTGTGTGTGTGTGTGTGTGTGTGTGTGTGTTTTACTTGGGATGGATCTCAAGGGCATTCTATCTCTGAGCTACACGTACTCCAGCCCTATTTTTATTTTGAAACAGGGTCTTGCTAAGTTTCTAAAGGTCTCACTAAGTTGCTGAGGTTGCCCTTAAACCTGGGATCCTCCTATTTTAGCCTACCAAGTACTGGGATTACAGATGTGCACCACCATGCCTGGCTGAGATCTTGCCACTTTGAAAACATGGAATTCAATAAATAGGAAAAGTAGAGGTTTTACCTGGATAAAGTTTTCTCTGTGCTTTTAATGACTATCTGCAGTGGAAGAAATGTTCAAAGAACCTACTATGTTCCAAGAACTATGCATGTGCTTTTCATATGCCAATTTATTTAATCCTCCTAGTACTTATGTAGATATAATTAACCTTGTTTATAGAAGCAGAAATAAAGGCCTATAGAAGTGACTCATCAAATTTTAATTCACACCTAATATTATGTTCAAGTATCATTGAAGTATCATTGCCAACCTTACTATTATGTATTGGGGGAAAGGAGGGGTGTAGCTGGATGGGGTTAGAAGGCAACCACACTGATAAATGTTGAATGCATAAGTGCATATATCACTTTGAATCTCACTATGATGTATAATCATATTGCATCTATAAAATCCTAAAGAAATAAAATTACAAAAGAAAGTGACATATTCAGATTCAAATCCAAGAGAGCTTAACTCTAGAATCAATGCTCAAAGATATTCTCAGTTAAAGAAGAAAAAAAAACAATGATTTTTTTCTGAGTATTTTTAAGAGAGCTAGAGGGAGAGCAAGAATGAGAACAAGAGGGAGAAAGAGAAGGAGAGGGAGAACAAGAGGGAGAGAGAGAGGCAGGAAAGTGACAGAAAAACAGAGACAGAGGAGACTAGCAGACTGACTTTTAGAATAACATTCTTGTGATATTTTGTTTTGTGTGTGTGGCACTGGGCATTGAATCCAAGGGTGTTCTACTTCTGAACTACACCCTTAGCCCTTTTTATTTATTATTTTGAAACAGAGGCTCTCTAATTTTGTGAGGCTGTCCTCAGACCTACTATCCTCCTGTCTCTGCTTCCCAAGTACTGAGATTATAGGCATACACCAAAACACCTGGCTATATTTTATTTTGAAACAAGGTCTCCCTAAGTTACTGAAGGCCTCCCTAAGTTGCCGAGGCTAGCCTTGAACCTTCAATCCTCCTGTCTCAGCCTCCCAAGTACTGGGATTACAGGCATGCACCTCCACACCCATCTTACGTGATTCTTTATTACAAAATGATTTCACATATACTATCTCAGTTAATTTCTATATTAATCCATGAGGAAGGTTTTATTATTCCAAATGATAAGCTCAGATCTAAACAGAAAATCCTTTAGAAGATTTTTCTGGAAAGTCTAAGTGCTTGCCTCTTTCTGTTCTACCACCTTCTATTACTTCTGAAAAGTATTCCTCCAAGTTAGCAACCTGCATTTCAGTTTGCTTATTCCTCTCTCTTGTAGAACACATGCTCTCATTTCTTAACCATCATTAAAAATGCCACCCAAGAAGCTTAGGAAGGAAACTACCATGACCTGAAAGTTGAGAAACTGGAAACTACCATGCAAGCCTGATTCTTATAAGTTCTATTGATTGGGAAACAGATGTTAACCTTTGAGAAGAGACAGTTAAAGTCTCATAGCTTTTACTTCAGTGAGTTAAAAAGATAGCAGACAGATAGGATTTCCCTTGTGTGACAGGGAAAGAGAAAATTAAGAAAATTCACTATTAGTCTGTGAATGCTTTAAAAATGGCCAGAAGGTAGGTAGCTTTTATAATAGAGCTATTTTCTCATTTTTTATCTGAATGCTCTAACCTATCAGTAAACAAATTCTGACCTCATCTCCCTGTACAGAGTTAGAAACCTATTGGGGAGACGAGCTTAATGGATTTAAATGGTCTTTAATATAGTATCCTTTTGAATTGTACTACCATGGATAATTACAATGCACCCATAAGATATTAAAATGAAATAGCAGTATGTATAAAAAGCAAAAAGAATGAATTTATACTAAAAGTTCAGATATGATAGATATAAGAAATACGTGAATTAAATAATATTCAAATATACAGACAAGCACCAATGCCTAATTGCTACTATATTAAAATAAGAATATTCATGATAAGAATAACTCTTAGTAAAATGATATCATATCTGTAACCCTTTATATACTACCAAATTAAAATCATTAGCTTCTAAAAAATGAGAGTACCCCAAAGTCTTTTTAAAGAGAGAGAAAAAAACAAGCAAATAAAAGCCCTCTGACATGGTTTATAAAATGGGAAAGGGAGAAAATCAATGTCAAATAAAAAAATAAGAATGGCACAGCAACAAACGTGAGAACCATCAAGATGGGCAATTTTAATGCAATGAGCTGCCATATAAGCAGGGTTAGGCTATTTTGAAGTGCTTTCAATTAGTATTAATTGGCAAAATTGTTGGATTTCTCCCAACTGGGTTTCTGACTTGTTATCCAAATCCCAGATATAATTCACAATATTTTATTCCTCCATTTATTATTAAAACTTCCTTATCCTATACCTCATTCTTTAGCCTGTTTTCTACTAGATATAATCTGATCAATTTATTTTAACTAAATAATGAAAGATTCAGGATGATTTATTTATTTATAGCCAGGTACATACACATTTTAGAAAAATATTTCAACACTGCTTTAACCCAAGGGATGAAAGGATATGGTGGGAATTTCAGTGCAGGCTGACTAGAAAACCATAGAGGAGTAGAGAGGGATTTCAGCACCTATAAGTTCACACCATGGATATCTGTATATACTGTTCCTCTTATAACTATGAATTGCTGAGAAACAGGGCCATATTAAAGTTGATAAATTATGTTAAGCAACAAAAGAAATTCAATAATAAAACAGAGTTTCAAGGACTACACTAGACAAGAATTTACAAGCTCTGTTCTGTATTGGTCAGCATTCTCACTGCTATGACCCAATAAGCCTGACTATACAACTTAGAGAAAGGAAGATTTGTTTGCTCATAGGTTTTGGAGATTTCAGAGTTTCAGTCTATGTCCGACCATGTCTGTACAGTTCAGGGTATGGGGGCAGGAAGCAGAGAGAAGAGGAAGAGAGAAGGCTCTGCTCTCACATTGTGGAGGCTGGAAGCAAGAAAGAGTACAAAAGGAGGGACCTTATATAATCCCCAAGGCCACACCCCCAGGGACTCCTCCTTGACAAACAAACTCCACCTCCAATTTGGCTGCCTATTCTTCAAGAAGTCTAGGGAGACACTATAAATCCAAACCATCATACACACTCACTAATTAAGATTTGAGAAGAGAGAGAATATCTCCTAATAACACAGTTTTCTTACCTCCTACATTCAACATTATTATTATTATTATTATTATTATTATTATTATTATTATTATTATTATTATTTTGGTTCTGGGGGTTAAACCCATAGACATTTTACCTCCAAGCTATATCCCTGGCTCTTTTTTAAGATTTTTTCGTTTTAAACAGGTTCTTAATCGGTTTCTAAGAGTCTTGTTGCTAAGGCTTCTCTCAAACTTGGAAGGCTGAGACAGGAGGATCTCCCAAGAACTGGGATTATAGGTGTGTACCACCATAACAATATCATTATTATTTTTTACATTCACAAACAAAGATGAACAAGAGTAGACGTCTGGGAGTAAGAAATAAGCGAGGCAGGTTTTCTTCATAAGGACAACCCATGAGAATTAAGACAACCATTTTACCCAAGAGGAGCAGGGTGTTAAACAGAATGTAGCAAACATATACTATTCATTTACATAAAGCTACTCATTTTTAAATGGGTTGGGTCCCTTTATGACAGAGCTAAGCATCTTATTTCACTTAGCTGGCCAAGTATAGGTATACAGAATGCAGATTAGCAGCACTCTTTGCTGCCATCACACTGCCAAAAGCCAAGTGAACCAACAGTTCAAAGTGACATTAGCAACAAAACACAGGCATCCAAATAAAAATGGAAAAAAATGTTAGAAAGTTCTGAATTAAAATGGAAAATCAAAGCAAAATAGAGTGACTTTTTCTATTAGAATGCCTGCAGAAAACATTTAGACACTAGGGTGATATATTCCAAATATATGCTTAAAGAAAAACAAAGACATATAATTCAGGAGCATTTTTCTTACACTGTAGCTTGGTTTATCCTCATCCTATAACAATACATATATTATAAAATGATGCATTTGACTCTTTGATGATAATAAATATTTGTAACACAGATACAGAAAAATAGCAGTATTTTAAAGTGAAACTGCATTATAAATGAACCTGAATGTCCTTTGTGTGTGTGTGTGGTAATGGGGATTGAACTCAGGGGAATTCTATCTCCGAGTTACACCCCTAGCCCTATTTTATTCTTTATTTTGAAACATGGTCTCACTAAGTTGCAGAGTGCCTCACTAGGTAGCTGAGGCTGGCCGTGAACCTGGATCCTCTGGTCTCAGCCTCCCAAATGCTGGGATTACAAGCATGCGCCACCACGCCCGGCTTTTTTTGTCCTTTATAAATTGACAAAATATAGTATTTGTGCTAAATGAGCTTGGAGGGATTCTTCTTATGGCAAATCATTTTAAAGCACTTTGAAAGTATATATTACTTAAATCTTATTTTAAATTATAACTACAAAATATTTAAATAATATTTGAACATTATTATGCCAAAATAGAAAAGCTCTCATTAGTTGAGGTCCTCATTTGCATAGTTGAAACAAAAGCCAAGGGCATAGATCCAAGAAAGCCAAACCCTAGCCCAATAAGCCACAAAAAAAGAAATAATTTGGTAGTCAGATAAGCCTGTACAAATATTGTTGAGAATTGCCCTAAAGTAAAATTTGCTATGTAACGATATTTGTAAAGTTAAATAGAGAGCGTCCAATGACCATTTTACTTGAGAAATAGTTGCATGATGTTGTGCTATGAACATGAAGGTTAATCTGATGTGGACTATATATATATATATATATATATATATATATATATATATATATATATCCATCTTGAAAAGCCCAGAAACATTGTGATAAAAGCTACTGTTGCATAAATGAAAGTAGTGACATTTCAAAGCAAAACACCAGGCATTTCCATTCCAAATAACCAACAAATAACAGCACAAATGAGACATAGAGCTCAGTCTTGACTACAGGAAAAAAGAGACAAAGGGTACAATGTGATTAATGTATTAAAGTCATCTTATTTCAGTTTGCCTGTTCTAATTAGGAATAGTAGGGAAATGGAGCACCAGAACTCATTGTGAATTTCCTTTTGGAACAACCCTTTGAAATAAACTCAGAAGTTTAAGAGAAATTCATTGTTTTCAAAATATGGAACCAACCTAGGTGTTCATTAACAGATGAATGGAAAGCCGGTGTGGTGGCACACACTTGTAATCCCAGTACTTGGGAGGCTGAGACTGGAGGATCCAGGTTCCTGGCCAGCCTCAGCTACTTAGTGAGGCCCTGTTTCAAAATAAAGAATAAAAAATAAGACTGGAGACTGGAGGTGTAGCTCAGAGGTAGAATGCCCCTGGGTTCCATCCCTAGTAGAGAAAAAAAAAGAATGGATAAAGAAACTGTAGTATATACACAATGGAATTCTACTCAGCCATAAAGGAAAACAAAATTGCACGAAAGTGAATGGAACTAGAGAATATTATACTGATATCAGTCAGTCTCAGAAAGTCAGGGGTTATATGTTTTTTCTCATATGTGCAAGCTACAGAGAAAATAGGAAACAAAAGGGACTTCATAACAATAAGGAGAGCCACCAGTAGAATAGTATAAGAGGATTGGGAGAGGGCAGTGGGGGGGGGGTTCAAATAATGTTATGTCCATGGACAGGGAGAGAGAGAAAAGGAAAATACACCAGGTACTATGTGCATGTATGTTTGTATCACTTTGAATCTCACTATGTGGTATAATTATATTACTCCAATAAAGGTATAAAAATGGTCATATCCTGAATTGATGGTTTTAAATGGCAAATATATTAGCAACATTCTTTGTCCAAAGATCCATGAAGAAAAAAGCTGATACCTAGCCCCCTTATTAATGCAAGATGATTAGAATTTAAGATCCCCAAATTCATACTTACACCATGCGATTCAGAATTTGATATCTTCTTCTTGGAATTGGAGTATTTCATTCACTCAACAGCTGATCACAGCACAATGGCCAAATTGGGTAGAATCTACAAATCAGGAAAAAGAGATGACTACAGTTTTGAATTCTCTTGCACCACTGAGTAATGTTTGTTTTCAAAGGGTGCTAAGAAATTAAAGGTTAGTACCAAGAGATTTAAACAACTTGGAATATATGTTAGTAACTTCCTGGGGGGAAATTACCCTCTTCCCCAAAAGGTGCTATTTAGCGATAGAATCAGCCAGGGTCATCTATGAATATAATTAAAAATCCTATTTCCACCCATTCAATAATGACATAAATTTAGAGACATTGGGCTTGAAAGAGCCTTCTAATCCTTAGTGCGATTATGGGGAAAATCATGAAAACACCATTTGTCTTCTTCCCAACTGCCCATTATCCAGTCAATATTTCCTTCCTCTAGTTTCCTGATACCTAAATCCCTCAGTTATTTATTTATCCCTTTTTTATTAAGACCCTGAAGCCATTCATTAAGAACTCAGGCTTGAGTAAGCCAGACTTGTATTCTAATCACATCAGCATCACTTATTAACTGGGAGACCTTGGAGAAAACAATGACTCCTTCTGAGCCCATTGTCCTCAAATCATAAAATGTGAGTGATACTACTACTGCTAATCCCACCCTATTGGATTATCACATAGATTAAATGGAAATCATGTATTTGGTACAGTGCCAGGAATAGAGTAGTGTCACAATACATGTTAACTACAATTACTATTAAAATTCAACCACCCCAGGGAAAATGAAAACATCATATTTAACTTTATTAATCATTTTCTGGCAAGTTTAGCATCTCCTTTTTCAGGTCTTGTGGATGTGAAAATGCAGAGTAGACCCCACATAAATGGGGAAACTATGTGCAATGAAGGAGTACCTCCACTGTAGGTTAAGGGAGACGGTGCATGAAGAGCAATGAATGCAGATCCCAATGCACCCTTGCATCCTCAGCCTCCCAAGTCTTAAAGGGCTCACTCTCCCTTCTGTTTCAGATATTCTCTAGGTCTTATGCAAAGCATATTTGTGAGAACTGTTTATTTGGTGAAATTGCAAAACTACTGACCTCATAAGGAAAGTGTTCAAATCTAAAAGGAGAAGGAATGTATTAACAGCTATATTCAAAAGGAAGGGAATCTCAAAAGCAAACATTTTACATCTCACCACAGATGTAATTCTTACTTGATAAGAATGATCCAGTGTCTTCTTGTATTTCTGGGAGGGTGGATGTTTTGTTTTATTTTTGTAATGATTGGACCCAGGAGCATTCTACCTCTGAGCTATACCCCCAGCCCTATTTTGTTTTTTATTTTAAAACAGGGTCTCTCTAAATTTCTGAGGCTGCCCTCAAATCTGCTATCTTCCTGTCTCAGTCTTCCAAGTACTAGGTTTACAGACTTACAGATGTGTACCACCACACCCAGCTGCAATTATTATGCCTGATAAATTAATTTACAAGGCCAGATAACATATTGGTACAATGATAAGATAATGGATTTCAGAGGCAAAACAACTTCAATTTTGATCCTAACCATTTATGTTATTTGGGGCAAGTTACTTAACCTTCTTTAATCTTAGTGTATTCATCCACAAGACATAAATAATAGCATAGGCCTCGTAGGGCTATTATATGAATGAAATGAAATGAGATATATTAAGTGTCTGATTCAATGTAAATATTCAGTAAACTTCACTTCCCTTCCATTCTATACCTCACTAACTGCTTTTAATTCCTAGGGAAGATTATTCTTTTCCTGGGAAAAAATCTCATTTAGAAAAGCTTCTTCACACCCCCCAAAAAGATTTGAGATTAAAATAGAACAAAATTAAGTATAAGGCATAATTAGCAGGTAACATTCTTATGCAAATTTTACCTTTTCACTTAGACTTCATTTGACTACCTTTTATAAGGTTGGTCCCTTTTATTGTTATTATTTCTCATATTTTTTATTATTTTCCTAGAATTTGTCAAAATATATTATTGTTGTATTCATCTATTTGGCATATAATAGATGTTCTACAGATTATTCTTAAATAAATGAATCCCACTTCCTTCCAAGAAATTCAATATCATTCCATGACCTTTTTCTACTTGAATTGGCCCATCAGACCCTAGAGATATTGTAGTTAAATTCCTAATTTTGCTCACTGAAATAACAACCTTTCCTCACCACATACTTACTTTTATTTTCCTTTCTCCATTTTTTCAAAGGTAACAGATCCTTCTGACCCATCACTGCCAGTGGGACATAAACTTTGAACTTATTTTAGGTTAGTAGTAAGAGATTTTGATCTCTCTCTCTCTCTCTCTCTCTCTCTCTCTCTCTCTCTCTCTCTCTCCCTCTCTCACTTTCTCACACACACACACACACTTGTGACAAGAAGCATATTTACACCATATGGTTGAGAAAAGTTAGTACTGAAGTCTGAAGTTCTGAGAATGTAGCAAAAGCTAAAAAGCCCACATGGAAACTACTTCCATAATTTCAGTCTTATTAACCTATTTCCCCACATATATTCAAATAACAGAGCATACAGGACACAAAGTCAATCTTACTGGTACTGAGAAATAGCTGTGTCATTCCTCTTGCCAGAGGGTAACTGGCCCAATTCCTCATCTTCAAGGCATTGACTAGATTAAGGGATACCACCACATCAACCATCATAATTTGTGGAAGATAAGACAGTACCATTTTCGAGTAATTTTCTGGACCATTAGACATTCCCCTGACAACAGAAAAGTCTAGAAACCATCTTCTGTTTTGCTCCCAACCAAAACTTAAGAAAAACCCAAATCTTTTATAACATTTTGGGAACCTTCAAAGAAAGTCTTTTGAAAAGACTATTTTATGATTAAACAAAAACATGAGGATCATGATTTCTGATCATGTGTGCATTTACCAGCTAACCTGGGAGACTTAATAATTCAGGTATTCAATAAGTAGTACCTTCTGTGCAACAGGTACTATGCTAGGAAATGGAGAGTGAAACTTTTGCTGTCATGTATCTCATTGTTTTTATATTGAGGGATGGGGGTGGATAATATTTTAAAAGGTCAAGAAAAAAAAGGAAAGCTGTTGGAATGTCTTAGAGCTTTTTAGTAATGCTTTCCATTGTTGAAATCATTGACAATAGTATAATCTTTCAATCATTCTAATATTTAAAAAGTTACATATTTGTTATTTTATGAGAGTCATTGATTGTTATGCAGAAGATGTCCCCAAGCTATCGGAGGATAAATATGTTATAGAACAAATGTTGGCAAAGTGGACAAATCTTTGGCATGGTATGTGCAATAAAGAACCAAGTTTAAAAAATGAAAGAAGCCAATAAATACAGGCTTGTTCGCTGGGTGCTAGAATATTTGAATGAATTTTTAGAGAAGGATTATTTTGTGCCAGATAAAATCAGTACATATATGGTAGTGAATAGAAAAATTGCTCCAAAAAGGATTAGAAATGTTTCTGAATGAATGACCTATCTTGAATTATTAAGAGAAAGTGAGGAGGTTGACAAAGTCCTCCAATTATGTGGTTGATAGGCTCTGAAACCTTTGAGTTTATCATATATTAGGGGTTGTCAATCTATGGCTCCACAATCCAAATCTAGCCCACTATCTATTTTTGTATGGTCCACAAGCTAAGAATGGTTGTTATATTTTAAGTGGTTGAAAAAATGAAAAGAACAGTATTTTTCATGACATGGGAAAATTATGTGACTTTCAAATTTCAGTGTCTGCCAATAAAATTTCATTGGAATATAGATATGATCACTTGTTTACATATTATCTCTGGTTGCTTTTGTGGTACATTGACAGAGGGAAGCAGTTGCAACAGAGATCGCATGGCCTGCAAAGCCTGAAATATTTACTATCTGACTGTTTGAAGAACAAATTTGCTGACCCCTTCCATAGACTATCCTAGCTTTGAAGTTTCACATAAAGTAGAGCAAATCACTTAACCTCAGTGATCCTAGTTATTTTATGTGAAAAATACAGATGTCAGTAGTACCCCAATAGAATGATTATGTAATGAATGTAAACCAGGGCCAGACTCTATGGTGCAGGCCTGTAATCCTAGTGACTCATGAGGCTGAGGCAGGAGGATTACAAGTTCAAGGCCAGGCTCAGTAACTTAGTGAGACTCTAGTTCAAAATAAAAAAATTAAAAGGAATGGGAATGGTCAATTTCTATGGTACATGCCTGTAATCTCAGGATTTGGGAGGCTAAGACAGAAGGATCATAGGTTCGCAGCTAGCCTCAGAAACTTAGCAAGGCCCTCTGCAATTTAGTGAGACCCTGTTTGGCACATGCTTGTAATCCCAATACTTGAGACAGGAATATCACAGGTTTGAAGCCAGCCTCAGCAATTTAGTGAGGCTTGCAGCAAATTAACAAGACCCTATTTCCAAATAAAAATAAAATAGGTCTGAGGGTGTAGTTCAGAGGTAGAAGGCCCTTTGATTCAATTCCCAGTACCACAAAAAAAAGAAGGGGGAGGGATGGGAATGTAGTTCAATGGAAGAACTATACCAGCTTTGTTAAATCCATAGTACCAAAAAACAACCACTAGCATGGGGCCTGTCATATCATAAGCATTCAATAAATTAAGGCTATTTATTACATATAATCTTCTCTAAGTCTGAGACATAATTCAGGGCTCTATGGATCAGAAAAGAGTCCTAGGTGGCAATTCTGATATGTTTACTAAATTATATCTAACCAAGAAGCTCTCAACTTAAAGCTGGGGAAATGTTCAGTATTTATTTTTCTCTTAGCCCAAATTTAGTATCATGATTGTCTGTTTAGTAGGTTGCTAGTCTTCACTATGGTCTTACTGCTACAATGATAACTTAATTCTTCAGCAAAATGATGATTATTATCTTAGTCTTTCTGGGTAGTGTGCAAAAAGGTGAATTTTCAGCTAGCATATTGACAGTGATCATTGAAATTTTTCTCATCAGTCTACCAGAGGGCCAAGGTCAAATCATTCACCAAGGAACAAGTTGAAACAAAGAATTCCATAGTTAAATAAGATGGAATAATTTAAAGTGCTCAATATAATAATGCTTTGCTATATTTAAACACTTTTTTCACTATCACCACTCCCTCTTATAAACCCATACACTTGAAAGAAAAACATCAAAAAATTCAAGGTCATGTAAGATGATTTAAACTCATACCATTGAATAACCTATACTTCTTATTGTTGGCTTTGTTTTAAAATCATAATTAGACAAACTGATATATTATAAAACATTCACCAGATTCTGTGTCTTGGAGAGATCCAAGATGGCGACTGAATGAAACAGCTTTCCCCAGACACTATGATTTCAAACAAAATTTACCATATAAGGAGCATCTTAACAGAATAAAAATACAACAAAAAAAGTGAAATTTGAACTACACCTAAAGAAGATCAAAAAAGCGGAGTCAGGAGGGCAAGGGAACTTGCTATGGCCCCGCACCCGGTGCTGCGGCCCCGCACCCAGGGCCGCGGCCCTGCGCCCTGTGCAGTGGTGAATCGGCGCCACGCGGAAGAATTAGGCTGTGGAAGGAGCAGTAGGGATGAGCCAGATGCTGTGAGCGGCTAACTACACAGGGACACAGCTAACAGCCCAGGCGTGGCGTTGGCCCCAGATCTCCACGAACTACCCAGGTGGGGATTGCCGCACACTCACAGTGACCAGAACCCGTGGAACAGTTGGCGGAAGCTCCTGTGGGTCAGCGTCTACATTCTACCCCAAAGATGGAACAGTGAGCGACGGCGCAAAGGAGGAAAGAGGACAGCTGTGAATCCAGCTTCTTGACGGAAGGAAGAGAAGGAATACTGGAAAATCGAACACAAACTCAGAGAGGGGAGCCTGCACGCCGCTGGGAACCGCAGCTGCCATCTTTGCCGGCAGCCCCTCCCACAAACTTCCTGCTAGCTACGCAGACCATCATTGTCCGATTGCGCCCCCAGCCATCAGAACTGGAACAGGTCGAGCAGCAGGGAGCCTTAAGTTGGGCTACGCGCACCTCTGGTACAGGGTGCGGGATTCACAAAACAAAGCATAGACTCAGCCATCTGCCCTGCTAGAGCCTAGAGAGGGCCAGAAGGGCGGAGGAACCCAGTGCACACAGGGTATATTGAAAGGCCTGGCTTTTAGACTGCTAAAGCAAAAAGCAGAGACAGAGATGCAGCCAGGCGCAGTGGAGAGCCCAGAGACATAAACTAGCAGTGGGTAATTCTCTGCCTGCACTGACAGAGCAAATTAAAAAAAAAATAAATAAATAAATAAAAAACGCCAAAGACACAGGTGAAAATTTAAGCTCGGTACTTACGAACTAGCAGAGCACAGAGCGTCGGTTTTAGTGTCTGTTTGCTATTTGTAGATTTTGGGTTTTTTTTGTTTTTGTTTTTGTTTTTTGTTTTGTTTTTTTTTTTCATTGTCTTTTGGTGTTAAGTTTTAAATTTGATCTGTCTATATTCTGTTATTGCTTTGATTTATTTATGTTTGTTTGGATGAATACTTGCTTTGTTATCTCTTGCTTAGGTCATTGAACCCCCTCCTTACCCCTTTTACAAGCTCCCTCCATATTACTCTCTGCTACACTTTACCTCCTCTCTTTTCTTTTCCTCTTTTTCCTGTTGCATATCAATACCTACCGTCTCTAATCTTAACCCCTTCATTACCCTATCGCTGCATCTATTACGGTGACCTCTCACCCAAACTCTATCTCTGAACACATCCTGTCACCCCTAAACCCCAACTACAGAGATTGGACAAGAAAACTTGCAAGAACAGCAAAGATATAAATCGAAGAACAGGGGAACCATGGGAAGGAAAAATAACAAAGAAACAATGAGCCACCACAACCCCTCAATAACAGATCTCACCAACCCAGACTGGCAGAGTCTACCAGAGGAACAATTCAGATCTTTAATACTAGAAACAGTATAGGATTTTCAGAAAGAATGTAGGCAGAGCTTTAAAGAAATAAAGGAAGACATAAAGGAACAAATAAACAGAGAATTCGAAGACCTAAAGAGAAACCAAACAGAAGCATTGAAGGAAGTAAAAGATGAAATAATCGAAATGAAGGCATCAATGCAAACTATAAATAGAAGATTAGATCACATGGAAAATAGAATATTCACTCTTAGAGGATGACCAAACTAACAATGAATCTATAGTACATAACTTTGGAAAAAAAATACGACAGTATGAATTGGACATCGAAGAGATCTGGGCCAATTTTAAAAGAGCCAACTTAAGAACAATAGGCATAGAAGAGGGATCAGAAGTTGAAACTTATGGAATAAACAATATCGTCAAAGAAATAATAACAGAGAATTTTCCAAACATAGAAAGAGAAGTCGACACACAGGTTCAGGAAACATACAGAACTTCCTCAAGACAAGACCAAAGAAGAGGTTCACTACACCACATAGTAATCAAATTGACCAATGTAGAGGCAAAGGAGAGAATCTTAAAGGCAACGAAAGTAAAAGGCCAAGTGACATTTAGAGGCAAACCAATTTGAATTATGCCAGGCCTCCCGAATCAAGTCATGAAAGCCAGGAGAGGATGGAGTAACATATTCCAAACCCTGAAAGAAAATAACTTGCAGCCAAGATTCTCATACCCAGCGAAACTCTCTCTTAAAATTGATGGAGATATAAAAACCTTCCATGACAAACAGAAACTGAAGGAATTTTTGTCTTCTAAACCAGCACTAGAGAAACTACTTAAAGAGATTAACTACAAAGAAGAATTAACCAGTAAATGTCAGAATCAGAGAAACAATAATTTCCAGGAAGCAAACAACTAAGCAAAAAAGAACAAACACTACTACAAACAGAAGTCAAAACTCAAAATGTTAGGAATTAAAAATCACCTCTCAATAATCAAACTGAATATAAATGGTCTCAACTCTCCAATAAAAAGGCACAGGGTGGCAAAATGGATCAAAACCCAGAATCCATCTATATGCTGCCTGCAAGAAACACACCTTACAAGCAAAGATTCCCACAAACTAAAGGTGAAGGGCTGGAGTAAGGTAATCCATGCCAATGGAACTTGGAGACAAGCAGGAGTAGCAACTATGATA
>PVLC010000342.1:195181-232012 GCA_004027655.1 Graphiurus murinus | reverse complement strand
GGGCGTGGTGGCGCACGCTTGTAATCCCAGCATTCGGGAGGCTGAGACCGGAGGATCCAGGTTCGAGGCCAGCCTCAGCTACCTAGTGAGGCACTCCGCAACTTAGTGAGACTCAGTTTCAAAATAAAGAATAAAAAATAGGGCTGGGGGTATAGCTCGGAGGTAGAATGCCCCTGAGTTCAATCCCCAGTACCGCCAAAAAGAAAAAAAAAAAAAGTCAACATCATTAGCAATTAGAGAGGTACAAATCAAAACTACTCAGATTTCACCTAACTCCAATTAGAATGGCAATCATTAAAAACACAAACAACAACAAATGCTGGTGAAAGTGTGAAGAAGTGAGAATTCTAATACATTGCTGATGGTATTCCAAATTAGTACAACCACTTTGGAAGACTGTGTGGAGATCCTCTGAAGAATGGGAATGAACCTACTTTATGACCAGGCAATACCACTTCTGGGTATTTACCCAATAGAATGTATATCATACTATACCAGACTAATGCATGTATATCTATGTTTATAGTTGCACAATTCAAAATTGTCCAACTATAAACCCAGCCAAGATGTCCATAAACAGATGAATGGATTACAAAACTATGGGATATGTACACAATAGAATTTACTCAGCCATAAAGAAGAACAAAATCATGTCACTTGCAGGGAAATTGATGGAACTGGAAAACATGCTAAGTGAATTCAGTCAGTTACCAAAAAGTGAAAAGTTGGATATTCTCCCTAATATGCAGAAGCTAGGGAGAAAATGAGACATAGGAGGGACTCCAGACAAAGAAGGAAACATTAGATGAGTAAAGAAGGTAACCTAACTGAGGGAGATGGGAAAGGAGAAGAGGGAAATACCCTAATATACATGATGTACATTCATAAATATGTAAATCACTAAGCCAAACCTGAGAAGGAGGGAGGCAGGATGGAATGGGATGGACATTGGGGAAGGGCTAAATGAGTGATGTGTGCATGTATGCCTCTACCATCCTGTACCCTCATTAAGATATATGATTACAATGCATCAATTAATAAAAAAATAACTAAAAATAAAAATATATACAAACAAGAAAACAAGAATTTTCCTTTATACTGTCTATGGTAATTACGTTAGAATATGGAATCCCTGGAGGTTACTTTGAAATATCCAAAAATATAAATTATAAATTGTTTAGTCTAACTTAGAAACTTAATGACTATGGTATTGCTGTGGTAGAAAGGCACACTAGACCTGGTAAAGAGGCACATCTTTTCATATTTAATAGCCCTTAGGAAATATTTTAAAGCATTCAAATACCAGCAAAAAGAAAACTCCAGATTTACTTATTTTGTTCATTTTCCTGTATTATAATATTTAGTCTTTGTCCGGGGCCTAGCCCGGCCGGAAAGACTCCACCTCTAGATGGCACCTGGAAGAGTGCCATAAGTGGCTGCAGGTGGTATCATTCTAGGACTGCGCCACACCAGAACGCATGCACCAGCACGCCTGGCTCGTGGCCGGCCCAGGTGAGAGCTGTATGAGACGCCTCGTGGCTTAGGCCCTGTGTGTCTTTAAGAGCCTACACCTCTCGCATGTGAGGGAGAGCCTGGCTGGGTTGTTGCTGGAATGGGTTGCTGGAGAAGTTCTGGGAGGAAAGGTTGTTGGTTGCTAGTGGAAGGTGGATTGCTGGAGAGAGGAGTTATTGGGAGTCTGTTGGAAAAGCACTATTTGGAGAGACGGCTTCTGTGCTGTGTTTGTTACTGCTTGTGTAGTGCCCTCGATCCCAGAGAAAGAGGTATAATAAAGAGAGGTTTGAATCAGCAACATTTGGCAGCTTCTTTATTGGGGCCTCACAGTTGAGGGTTCAGCCTGGGGTTTCCGATAGTCTTATTATATCAATTCATTTAAAAATGTACTGGAAAACTACTGTGTCTAGGAGAATAGTTTTAATTAGATTTGTTTTGTTTGTGTGCAAACTTGAACTGCACTTTCAGAACTGTAACTTGTAAAATATTCTCATGGGACTGTTTAGTCTTCATCTTAAAAAATCGAGAACTGAAAATTTGATCCTATTTGTATCAGATTTCTTGTGACTCAAAACATGTTTATAAGTGTCCTAGTAAGCATATACAGATAAGTGTTAAAGCAGGGTCATTTAGAATCTTTTCTCTCATGTAAATAAATTATTCTATGAAACAATTATGAAAACAGTATTACTTCAGTATTTTATGAATAAAAAGCAATAATCTCCCATGTCTTCTTTCTATACTTCATGCAAGAACTAAAAGCTCTCAAAAATCATCAAGAATTAAACTATAAAGAGGAATAAAAGAGGTATCTAATCCCCTTTAAAATGTAAACTCTTCACAGCAAGTATTTGGAGTTGATTTGCTAAATTTTTTCAAATTCTGCTTGTGTGAACCTCTATAATATTTAACATTAATGTTCAGGAAAATAAGGAAATCTGAATTCTGAACCTTATTGAATAATACTTATCTAGATAACTTTTAAAAGTAACCAAATATATTTTAACCACAACTAGTTTCCTCAATTATTATAGATCATATTTCTGTGAAAGTCAAATGGAAAAGTGCTTTATAACCCCCCAATTTTTATATCCCTGTAATATATGATGTGGAAATGAAACAAAGCAACATAATTATTATTTAGAAGTCATGTGGGAGACTTTTAGTGAGTTCGTTAAATTTATGTTACATCTGTTTTGCAATTAAACATTCTCTATTTCTAAAAAAAATCTACATACCATAAAATTTGTAGTTTCCCAAGGGAAGGTGTAGATGAGGTTATGGATTTAACATTAGTTAACTAACAGTTTAATCTTGTTTTAATATTGCAGGCTTTGGGCCAGTATTATACCTCATACATTGCTTAAATATTTTCCTTAAAGAATTTAATACTTCAAAATAAAATGTTGTATTCACTATAGATGCCAGCCCTCAAGCCTCAACTAAGCACAACTTGAAAAACAACACTGCACACATCACCCTGGCAAAAAATTCTCATATTAATTAAGAGACTCTGATTGGATCGTAGCAATCAACCCATATGGTGCCATCCCAAACATCCAGGATTATTTGCCGCCGAGTGGGCCATGTTATTCATTACTGTTGACTTAGCAGCTGTGCCTCCCAGCTTTGTAGGTGGTTACAAATGGAATTGGGCCACACGCCTCAAACTTTCTCTCTTTCTTTCTTACCTCATTTTTTCTGGCAGTTGTGGTTGCATTTATAGTGTTTATCTGTTTCATAATACTGCCTCCTCAAGCAAGGTTAGCAGCAGCATCAACCATAAACATGGCTAGGAAGAAACTGGAAATTCTCTCCAGAACAATAGAATTTTCAGTGTTAGTGATTATATTCAATTCAAATTGTAGATTTTTGTCATCGTCACTGCCTTTGTTTGGGTTGATTTGGCTCAAAGATAGTCTTAGACATAACTAGGGTTGGTGGGTATGTTATGTTAAAAAAAGATCATTATTTAAACAATATCTAAAATAAGGTACTAATGATTATTTAATATTAATATTAATTAACTTTGGATCAATAAAAAGGCAAGCAAAATATAAATTAACATTTTTTCTACTTGTTTGTTTAGGGAATCAGTTTTCTTTTGTTGTGGTATAAGGATCACATTAGTCAAAATTAAACCCAGAGATGTTATTACAATAAAAACAAAACCTTAGAAGTAAATTGGGGGAAAATGATTTAAAAAGAGCAATGGTACACTTCAGAGCTTGAAGGAAAGAACTTCTACTATTCAAGTTTGTTTATTTTAGAATAGCTTTAGATTGTCTTTTTCTCAGGTTCATTTTCATTCATGGATAAGAATTATACCCACATTAAAAATGTATAATGAAAGAAGTGGCTTACAAATCGGTGGCCAAAATTTGTCTCACTGTATATTTACCTATGTCTTGTCCTGCTCTCTATATTTTTGGACCAGTGTCTGTCTCTTTCCAATGAAACAATAACAAGTGAAAAATCCTTATTTGGGGGGCTTACCCTCTCTTGAAGCTGGGAATCTTTTCTTTTCCTGGCAATATTTCTAGAGGATGAGAACACTCAAGAAGGCCCACCTGTCTACTCATTCCAGTCCTGCATTTCAACGCATTAAGCCAGTCTGCCCACTAGTGGCAAAGATCAGCTAAGTGAGCCCAGATCAGAACCACTACCCAATAGAATCAAAGATTTAAGATCAAATATTTGATTATTGTTTTTGCCACTAAACTTTAGAGTGATTTTTTTACAAAACAAAATGCAACTAGCCAGGTGTGGTGGTGCACGCTTGTAATCCCAGTACTTGGGAGGCTGAGACTGGTGTATCCGGGTTCATGGCCAGCCTCAGCTACCTAGTGAGGCCCTCTACTACTTAGTGAGACCCTGTTTCAAAATAAAGAATAAAAAAGTAGGACTGGGGGGTGTAGCTCAGAGGTAGAATGCCCCTGAGTTCAATCCCCAGTACCACAAAGAATAAAAAAAAGGCAACTAATGTGACTACTGTCATATTTTGTGCAGAAATCATTAATCTTATCTTCATTCTTAATTTAACATGTGATTTCTAGATCTGAACTTTGACAAGCTCTCACATTTTCACATTTATGTATGTCATTGGAGCATGACAATCTCATACATAACTTTTTTTATGCGCCTTGAATGTTGCATGCATTTAATATAATTGCCTGAACTAAATAATGGTTTAGGTATGATTCTGAGTTTAATTTTTTTGTGTGTATGGCACTGGGAATTTAACCCAGTGGTGTGAAATAGTTACTGGTAATTTCTATATACTTTACTATCAAGTGGAGTCATTGTTAAGCCATGTTTATTTATCTTTGGGAAATCTATAGTTTCTAGAACTGTATCCAAGAGGAATTTACAATTGTGAATGTGAGGGAAAATGTTCAGTGCCCAAGAGCTGTTGCCAGATATCACAGAGATACTAAATGTCTCTTGAAGGAACTCTGGTGCAGGGAGAATCTCAGTCCTTACAGAAATGAATACATCCTTTAAGCCATGGAAGGGTTGTAGATCAAGGATTCCAAGAGAGAAAGTACAAGAAGTAGGAGCTGAGGGAACAACTGACAGAGTGCTTGCTGTACTGTTAGAAAATATTCCCATTTGACACCCTGAAGACAATTCAATAGTTTCTGTACATAAATAGTGTTTGCTTATCTTTGGGCCTTACTAATTTGTGTCTATAGGATCGATCGTTGTACGTTGTATAAGTTTTAAACCACATTATTTTGTGCAAGCCTATGTCAGCTTGGATTTTAAAAACTTGATACACAGATATCTCTGTTAACTTCTTGGGAATTTATTTTTACTTAGAAAAAATAAATTAAACTCTAATTTCTCTTCTTGGTCTTCTCAACTCAGTAGAATGGCACTACCTCTAATGCTGCCCAAACTACTAATATGGCAACACTTTTATGACACTTAGAACCATTAATGACCTCTGACATCCCTACACTGACTTGTGTTAGAGGAGGGAGTCATTATTTTCTCTAATCCCCAAACATTATAGAGACAGGGTGAAGGCTTTTTTTTTTTTTTTTTTTTTTTTTTTTTTTTTTTTTTTTTTTTTTTTTTTGCGGTACTAGGGATTGAACTCAGGGGCGTTGTACCTCCGAGCTACACCCCCAGCCCTATTTTTCTATTCTTTATTTTGAAACCGGGTCTCACTAAGTTGCGGAATGCCTCACTAGGTAGCTGAGGCTGGCCGCGGACCCGGATCCTCTGGTCTCAGCCTCCGGAATGCTGGGATTACAAGCGTGCGCCACCACGCCCGGCTAGGGTGAAGGCTTCTAATATGATTTGACAAAACTGAAAGAGAATAGGGATAAAAAGGAATAGCTTATTGTTATCATTGTCTCCTCTTGAAGTCTAGTCTTCGATTCTAGCTTATTGGTCTTGATTTGTTCCTAATAGGTTTCCATGGAGGTGGCCCAACTTGGCCTGACCAAAAAGAACATTTTCTGCAATGCCCTGCTCTTCTTCAAAGAGAAGGGACCTTATTATAGCTCCAACTTTAAGTCCAATCTCATATTCATGATATATATTGAATTAGTTTACTGACTGGTGTTAGATGGAATCTCAATGTAGTTTTCATTTGCATCTCACTGATTGACAATGATTTTTAAAATTTTTCATGTATTTATTGTCCATTTGTATTTTTTCTTTTGAGAAGTGTCAATTTAGTTAATTTGCAATTTCTTGATTGGATTATATGTTTTTAGTGTTACAATTTTAAGTAATTGTATATTTTAAATATTAGTTCTCTATCAGAGGAATAGCTGGCAGAGATCTTCTACCATTCTGTAGGCTTTCTCTTTAGACTCCTGAGAGTTTCCTTTGATGAGCTGAAACTTTTTAGTTTATGTCACCCCATTTTTAATTCTTATCTTAATTTCCTGAGCTTTGGAGTCTTAATGAGAAAGTTTCTACCTGTGCCTATATGTTGGAGTGTTGGACCCATGCCATCTTCTATTAATTTCTAAGTCTCTGGTCTAAATTCCAGGTCTTTGATTTACTCAAGTTGACTTTTGTACAAAGTGAAAGACGGGGGTTTTAATTTCATTTTTCTACAAATGAATAATCCGTTTTCTCAACTATATTATTTGTAAAAGCTATCTTTTCTTTAATGTACCTGTTGGGCAACTTTGTTGAAAATCAATTGGCTAGAAGCATATGTGTGTGTTTCTGTGTCTTATATTCTGTTCCATTGGTATATGTGTCTGTTTTTGTGCCAGTATTATGCTGTTTTTATTTCTATAGTTCTGTAGTGTAATTTAAAGTCAGGAATTGTGATGCTTACTGCATAGTTTTTATTGCTGAGAACTGCTTTGATAATTCTGGATCTTTGTTTATCTATATGAAATTTAGGACTGATTTTTATTGGTATGGAGGCATGACATTGGTATTTTGATGGGAATTGAATTGATTCTGTAGTTCACTTTTGGTAAAATGGACATTTTGATAATATTTATTCTGCTGATCCAAGAGCATATTGGATATTTCCATCTTCTAAGATATTCATTTCATTTCTTTAGTGTTTTATTGTTTTCATAAAGAAGTCATTTACCTCCTTGGTTGATTTGTTTCTAGATGTTTTATTGTTTTTGAGGTTATTTTGGACAAAATTGTTTTCTGGATTTCTTTTTTAGTGAATTTATGGTTGACATGTAGAAAAATTATTGATTTATTTTTATTGATATTGTATCTCACTATTTGGCTGCATTTGTTGATCAACTCTAAATATCTTTTGGTTGAGATTTTTGGGTCTTCTAAATATAAGATCATTCTATTTGTGAATAGAGATAATTTCAGTTCTTCTTTTCTTATTTATTTTGATTTTTTTCTCTTGCCTTACTACACTGACAAGATTCTAGAGTATTATATTGAAAAGGAGTGGTAATGGTGGACATCCTTGTCTTGTTCCTGATGTCAAAGGGAATTCTCACAATTTTTTCCCATTCAATATGATGTTGGCTTTCTGTTTATTGTATATTGCCTTAATGATGTTGAGGTAAACTCCTTCTATTCAGATTTTCTGCAGTGTTTCTTAACATGAATAGGTGCTGGATTTTGTCAAATGCTTTTTCAGCATCTATTGAGATGATCATGTGATTTTTTTCTCCCCTTAGTTATTTTTAGCTGGTAAATGACATCGCTTTGCATGTGCTGAACCAGCCTTGTATCCTGGAATGAAAACAACTCAGTCATGATGTACAATTTTCTTGACGCGGCTTTCAATGTATATGGCTAGTATTTTGTTTAGAATTTTTGCATCTATGTTCATCAAGAATATTCATCTGTAATTTGCTTTTATTGAGGGATCTTTATTCGATTTTGGTATTAAAGTGATACTGGCCTCATAGAAGGAGTTTGAAAGAATTCCATCTCTTTCATTTTAATTGGATAACTTGTGATGTATTCAGTTTAGTTTTTCTGTAAAAGTTTTGTGGAGTTAGGTGTGGTGATGCATGCTTGTAATCCTAGTACTTGGGAGGCTGAGACAGGAGGATTGCATGTTTGAAGACAGACTAAGCAAATAATGAGACCCTCATTAACTTAGTGATACCCTGTTTCAAAATAAAAGTAAAATAAAATAAGGTTAAGAGTGTAACTCAAAGATCGAAAAATGTTGGGCTCAATCCCCAGTGCCCCCCCCACACAAAATAATATTTGTGTATATGTGAAATTCATCTGTAAATCCATCTGGACCTGAACTTTTTTTTGAGGAAGGCTTTTTGTTGCTACTTCTATCTCTTTACATGTTATTGGTCTCCTTAGGTTTTCTATATCTTCTTGCTTCAATTTATGTAGGTTCTATGTATCTAGAAATCTATCAGTTTCTTCTATATTTTCCAGTTTAATGGAGTATAAGTTTTCAAAATAGTTTCTGATGATTCTTTGGATTTCTCCTGTGGTGTTTCCTTTTTCATTTTAGATTTGAGTCTTTTGAGTTCTTTCATTTGGTTAGGTTGGCTAAGGGATTTTTCAATCTTCCTAAACTTTCGAAGAACCAGCTTTTTATTTTTTTATTGTTGTCTTTGTTTGGTTTTCTATTTCATTGATTTCTGCTCTAATTTTAGTTATTTCCTGCTTTCTACTGGCTTTGGGATTAGTCTGTTCCTGTTTTTCAAGGTTCTTGAGGTGTGTTATCAGGTACTTTGTTTGGTAACTTTCTGTTTTTCTTATATGGACACTTTGTGCTATGAATTTCCCTCACAAAACCTCCTTCAAAGTGTCCCACAGATTTTGGCATATTGTGCCTCTATTTTCATTTAATTCTAGGATAATTTTTTATTTTCTTCCTTATTTCTTCTATGATCCAGCCCTCATTCAAAAGTGTATCATTCAGTCTGCATGTATTTATGTAATTTCTTTTAGACTTCCTGTTTTTTATTTCTACTTTCACCCTTCTGGGGCAATTTTGAGGACCTCATAGTTTTGAGGAGCACTTTTTGAGTCCTTGAGTTCAGATGCAGCCCCAGGAGTTTACTGGGCACTTTGACTCTGGTATGTAGACTCACAGTGGTCTTGATAAGGTAAGATGTAGCCATAGGGGTACCTGCAGGAAGGTCCTTTTGTTTCAGTCCGAGTTCTGCTGCAGCCACATGGATTCATTGGGCAGTGTGGCTGGGAGATCTGAGTCATGTCTTGAAGTGTTCAAGTGTGGACTAAAGAATGTGACTGCTTTTGATGTTGATTTTCTGTAATTACTGGCTCAACAAGATTCTTCTTTTTTTCTGGAGTTGTTCTCTGAGAGCTATCAGTTCCTGGCAGCTGCCAGGCCCAGAATGGGCTCACCAAAATGGTACTCACCTTTGTTCTCCACTCACCAATTTAGATTTGTGGAGCTCTTGTCTACTCTTTGTGTTGCTTCCACCATGTTTTGAAGGTCTTTTTTATGCTGAGTTCTGACTCATTTTCTTCTCTTGTCAAGGGAAGTCTTCCTGCTGGTTGAATTCCAAGTCTCCCACCATCTTTAATTCCCCCTTCAAACAGCATGTGTAAATCCAACTCTATTACATGATTCATTTATGTCACTTGTTTTTATTACTAAAGAAAATATTCATTGTCAGTATATAAAGCATACATGTGGATTTCTTTTCCTGGAATATATTTACCATATACAGCATGTAAATGATATTAAGCAACTCTTCTTTCAGAACAAAATTGTAGTTTCACTCAAAGGTAAACAGTGGTACCACAAAGGCAGAAATAAATTTTCAAACCTCCAAATAGTGGTTTTCCAACCACTGATGTTCTTTCAAATCACTTATTATATATGAAAATCTCTAGCAATATCTAAGTTGCTAATATATTTTAGGTCCAGAAGGCTTATAATATTGGACACATATAAAATATGTATATTGATGAAATATGGAATATGATTATAAGTACAGGCAAAATACTATGAGTTCTTCTAGATTGCTGAGAGAAAATGTAGAATATGTATTTAGGAAAAAAGATCTGGGATATTGAAACACTGTAAAAGAAAAACAAAAAAAGACAAAATAATGGGCCTGGTAATCAAGAGCTCTTTTGGAAGATTGTCAGCTCATGTTTTTGAGAGTCAATATAATCTCAGTAGAGCGATGCATTTCATAGCTCCTGGATAAGGATCTAAAAATGATTTAATGACTAATAAGATAGTCATTAGGGTCCTTAGCCTGGATCCTTTCCTATAGAAATATAAGTGGAAAAGAATTGTGTCAAATATTTTTCATATGAGATTATTTAGAAACATTCCAATAACCTTCTCAGTAGACTGATACCACATATATTTTATTATGGTGTTTTGAGTCTGAAAGTTTAGTTGAGCCTACAAAGGCCCTTAGTGACCCTCGTAGGATTCTTTAGACTATAGGTGATTTTTATTTATTTATTCATTCATTCATCCATCCATTCTTTATTTGCAGTACTAGGGATTGAACCCAAGGGAATTCTACCTCCAAGCTACACTCCTTTAAAACAGGGTCTCACTAAGTTGTGGAAGGTGTCACTAAGTAGTTGAGGCTAGTCTCCAACCTGGTATCCTCCTGTCTCAGCCTCCCAAGTACTGCAATTACAAGCATGTGCCACCTCCGCACCTTGCTTATAGGTGATATTTAAAAGTATAAAGCTAGTTGACATTTTCTAAGGAAGGATTGAAAAGATCAAAAATTATAGGACTGCATCTTGACACCCCAGGGAAGTTTGGGGTCAAGAAGAGAAAGAACCTAATGAAAGAACCTGAGAGGAACACTTGATGAAATAGAAATAAAACCAAGAGGTAACTAGGTGCTCACCTGTAATCCCAGTACTTCGGAGGATGAAACAGGAGGATCGCAGGTTCATGGCCAGCCTCAGCAACTTAGTAAGACCCTGTTTCAAAATAAAATATGACTAGGGGAGTAGTTAAGATCTTGAAAGCCCCTGGATTAATTCCTAGTACTACAAAAAAAAAAAAAAGGCAGGAAGTATACTGAAGATCAAGGAAAAAAGGCATTTGAACAAAACAGGAGCATCTGTATCAAATATCACTTATGCAATAAAATTAAATACCTGAAGAAATAGTGTAGGGACTATTTTTGAATGGCTCTGTTCTGATTGGCTGATATGTGTTTGAAGAGAAGTTAGTCTAACTTCTCTGGGATTGGGAGGTATATAGTAGTTAGAGGTGTACAGACATTCTAACTTGGCCCAGAGATGTAAGGGCTAACTAGTTATTAAGTAGAAGGATATGCTGAAAATATGGAAAAATGACTGGCAGAGGGGGAGAAAGAAACAGGATGAGCAGAAGGTGTATTGATACTAATATTACTTTTTTGTTCTTTTATAAGAAACAAATAAAATGGCATTGAAGATTTTTTTTTGTTTTTGCTATTCCCCAAAATCAAGAATTAAACTTCTCATAAAACAGAAGTATAAGAAAAAATAAAATACATAATTAAATAATTATTAAATATTTGATAATCCATTAATCTTAAGGCCAATGGGCCACCCTAAATATCAAAAGAACATCACAGGTGTGTTTTTACTATTATTAGATTTTAGTATGATTACCTCAAAGTAGTTTATTAAAAACTGTGTGCTTCGGTTAATGCACTGTCATTTCCTACTCCTCCTATGGCAGGCAGCACTCTCTATGAGGACACGTAGCTGCAGGATATCTCAATGAACATCATCTGCAAGCCCAGTCCTTCAGTACACTCTGCTGCCAGCCAGCACACGTGCCTTGTTGCCATTGTCTCATGAATTCCTTTTCGCTTTATCAACAACTTTACCTCCACTAAAGCACAGTCATCAAGGGTGACCACATCTGGCATTTTCCTCATGAGGAAATTCACATTTAATCATAGTACTCAGGAAGAGAAAGTAGAAAGGTGATGTTCTCTCAAATCCCTGTGCTTTACTTTACATGCTTTTGTAAAAAGTAACATTGACACATATTCGCATGATGCCTTGCTTCTAATAAGCCTGTGAGTAAGAAGTGAGGCATCTGAAAACATCTTAGTTATGTAACCATTGTTCAAATGGCCCAAAGCAGAAGAAAGGCAGAGGAAACAATTAGATGATGTGGTTGTTGTCTTCAAACCAACTCCTGGGAATATTTTATTCCAATAAATTCTAACCCAACATGAAGTGGTTATGTATGATGAAAATCAATTTAATCTTTCGAATATACAAGAAACTCCAATTACTGCAGAACACACTCACATACAATAAGTTTAATTCAGATAGAAGCTAGAATAAAATTTTTATGATCCATATATAATAAAAAGCTCATTTGGCCAAGTAGAAATTTGTAGTTGTGACCAAAAGCAAAATAATCAAGGCTTCCAGCAAATAGCAGTTGTAATGTAATATTGAGAATAAATTTTAAATAGCAAACTGAACCTAGGTATCCATCAACAGATGAATGGATAAAGAAAATGAGGCATATGCATACAATGGAATTTTACCCAGCCATAAAGACGAACACAATTATGTCATTTGTAGGAAAATGAATGGGAGTGGAGAATATTATGCTGAGATTAGTCCGTCTCAGTGGTATGTTTTCTTCATTTGTGGAAGTTTAAAGAGAAAATAAAAAATATATGGAACATTAAATTCAAAGATAGATCTGTAGAGCAGTTGAATGGAATTCAGGAAGAGAGGGAGGGGAAGAGTAAGAATAAGAATAGGTGAAGGAAACAGTTCAAATAATACTATGGTGATCTGTGAAGGTATTATTACCAATCTGATGAAGCAGGGGATGGGATGTGAAGAGAAGTATTGAAAGAATTGTGTGCATTTTTTTTTAACACATGGAACCTCACTATGATGTATAATTGCAATTCACTAATAAAATTGAAAAAAGCAAAGAAAATATAATAGCCTGACTATAGAGATAAAGATAATTCTAGGAGATTATTTTCTACAAAAAAGTCAGTCAGAGCCGGGCATGGTGGTGCATGCTTGTAATCCCAGCATTCGGGAGGCTGAGACCAGAGGATCCGGGTTCGCAGCCAGCCTCAGCTACCTAGTGAGGCACTCCGCAACTTAGTGAGACTCGGTTTCAAAATAAAGAATAAAAAATAGGGCTGGGGGTATAGCTCAGAGGTAGAATGCCCCTGAGTTCAATCCCCAGTACCGCAAAAAAAAAAAAAAAGTCAGACATTGATATATATATATATATATATGATATATATATATATGTATATATATATCATATATATATATATGTATATATATGTATGCATACATATATGTGTATTTCTTAATCTGAATTATTCAGAATAACTTTACTTGTGAATCTACAAAGAGCTGCAGGTAGTTTTAGTCCTGAATTCAGAAAACATGATTTATATGCCATTCTGTCACATAATATTCATATGTCCTTGGGCAGAAAAGTTCAATTTTACTGTTTTTAAAATAAACAAGCAAGCAAAATACCCGTCTACCTCTCACATTAGATTAGTGTAAATATCACATAGTCTAACCATATGTAATGTATTTTCTGTGTGTTATTTATTCTAAGTTAGACATTTGTACCACTTTTCTGAAGAATATAATGTTAAGGCACCAAAATGTATTTGTCTCTGAGTTTTGGTTTGTTAAAATTATTATTTCATTTTTATACTTTTGTGACACACTTTTACTTGGTAATATTATAATGAGTATAAGAAATTCACATGGCATCACTGGTGAAGCTTTTATTATTTTAGGGGATAAACCTTCTTAAGTATTATTTAAAGTTGAAACAATAAAAAGTTTGGTATATTGATATTAAATACATTCTATCAAACTCCAAAGCCTACTAGGATGTAGGATGTTGTACCTGTTGTCAAAATTTAGTTTATGAAAGATACAATTCAGTTATACCAGGTACTGAGATGAGTCCTAGTCGTGTTTTGTTGATTCAGGTGAATTCCAGCCCCTTTGACCTTGTGGTGTCTTCCAAGATGTAGGACTTAACCTCAGTCAGAATTTCAACTGTAGCACGGAGCAAATCTGATAGGGAGTAGATATACTTATCACATAGAATAATACTGAATGGAATTAAGTGAAGAAATGATTTTAAAGGATAATTTAATGCCATAATTTCACATCTTCATTTGTCATGAAAATTTCCAAAAAAATTCTACCTGATAGATTTACTTGAAAACTTAGTCTCACTATCATAGGTTAACCAGATTTACTTATTTTATAACACAGCGATCAGTCATATATCCTGATTTCTAGAATAATGGAACAGCAAGGTGGTAAAAGGACTGATAAATTCCTTTGAAATGTAAATTCAAAACGCAATGAGAAATTGTAAATGGATTGCTTGGTATCTGTCTTGAAAGAATATTTTTAGAATATTAGTCTCCTTTAAGTTAGAGAATGGGATTTTTTTCTAGAGTGGGGAAAAATCTAAGGTATGAGAAGGACCATTGTGATTTTCAAAATAACTAGGTAGTAGTACGTAGGTGGTAATTAATCACTTGTCTCTACAGTTTCTACACCTAGTGACTCACGTCTTATTCATAAAATGATGTCATAAAACAACTTTCTCACATGTACCATTTTGTTGCTAAGGTATAACTTAATGGGAAGTGGATAAATATAATTTATATTTTATTATGTCCTATCTGTAAAGATACTAAAACTATGAAGTTGATACTTTCCCTATATTTCTAGATATTGAAAATTTCTTTAAAAAATTTAACAAATATATAACCCGGGCGTGGTGGCGCACACTTGTAATCCCAGCATTCGGGAGGCTGAAACCAGAGGATCCGGGTTCGCAGCCAGCCTCAGCTACCTAGTGAGGCATGCCCCAACTTAGCGAGACCCGGTTTCAAAATAAAGAATAAAAAGTAGGGCTGGGGGTATAGCTTGAAGGTAGAATGTCCCTGAGTTCGACCCCAAGTACTGCAAAAAAAAGATTAACAAATATATAAATGTTTATTTTTATGTATTTTTCGAGGGAAGTTGCTGGAGAAACATAGTAGTATTCTACCTCTGATCTATACCCTCTGGCCCATTTTATTTTACTGTTTTGTTTTTTCTTCTCATAGAAAAACAAAAAAACAAATAGCCCAATCAACCACTTTTCTTTCTTTACTGTTTTATAGTTTTTATTGTAGAGATCTTTTACCTCCTTGGTTAAATTTATTCATAGCAATTTTATTATTTTTCATTATGAATGGAATTGTTTACTGGATTTCTTTTTCAGTGCATTCATGGATGGTATATAGAAAATCTACTCATTTTTTTAGATTTATATTTTTTATCCAGATACTGTTGAGTTTGTTAATCAGATGTCTTTTGTTAATTCTAGATGTTAATTCTAGATGTCTTTTGGTTGAGTTTTTTTGGGGTGATCTTCTAAGTATAGGACACCCTTATCTGCATATAGAGATAATTTCAGTTCTTCTTGCCTATTTGTATTCCTTTGATTTTCTTCTCTTGCCTTATTGCTCTGGCTAGAGTATCAAGGACTATATTGAAAATGAGTTCTGGTAGTGAGGATCTTTGTCTTGTTCCTGATTATAAAGGAAATTCTTGTGGTTTTTCCTCATTCAATATGATGTTGGTCATGGGTTTATTGTATATTGCCTTTATGATGTTGAGGTAAGTTTCTTCTGTTCTGATTTTCTGAAGTCTTTTCAACATGAATGGGTGTTGGATTTTGTAAAATGCTTTTTTAGTATCTATTGAGATGATCATGGGATTTGTCTTTATTCTGTTTATGTGGTGAATTGCATATATTTTTTTATATTGGATCATCTCATTTTGTTTTAATTTTTAAATTTTGAAACACAGTCTTTCTGAGTTAATAAGCATCTCTCAATTGTTGAGGATGACCTAGAAACTGAGATCCCCCTGTCTCAGCCTCCCAAGTATTGGAAATACAGGCATACACCACCACACCCAGCTCTAATGTCTTATAATACAAGTAATTCCATGGTTGAGTCATTTAAAATAACCTCTGGGCAGTCACTCAAAATTGTACTTACCTTTACAAACTAATCAATTAAATATACAAATAAGAATGAAAAATGAGTATCTTTCACTGATTTGTACTCAGCAGCCCTTTTCAGAATTCTCCAGCAAATCCCTCTCTGATTGGAGCATCCAACTTTAGTTTTACCAACAAATTCATGTTAAGAACTTCAGTTTGCTCAACATTGGACATGAAATCTCTCAGTAGATGAAGGAAGAAGAGAATAGTGTGATATGGGCTATCTTTGCCTCTTGCCTTCTCTGCCTCAACTTGAGGTTTTGTTTTTTTGTTTGTTTGTTTTTTGTTTTGTTTTGCTTCATTCGAGTTATATAACTTTTTATCTGAGTGTGAATGAGAGAATAAGTGTGTGTATGTGTGTGTGTGTGTGTGTGTGTGTGTATGTGTGTGTGTGTACAAGCAGAGGTATTTTATTCTAGAGATAATATTTTAGTGAAAAGAAGTTATCCTAATGGGAAGGCAGGGCCTCATATGGGTAATCCATGGTGGTTTGTCTTAAACAGGCAACAATTTTTACTACCTTCATAAGGCAGGAGATCAAGGACTCATCATTGGGAAGTTTGGCTTCAAAATGATCCATGTTTAGATAGCTATTAGTCACAAAATCATAAAAAGATACAATAGGTACAGGTATACAATTAGCTTTCTTCTTCTTTGGCCATAGAGAGAGGAAGATATTTTATTTTGTCATCATCTATTAGTGTCACATATTTTCTTGTCCTGTAGGTCTACCTTCCGTGTCCCCTGCTTCTTTACAACACCATAGCCCAAACTTCTGCCAGCCCTCTTGCCTGAAGCCCTAACAGGATGACCTGCTGGCCTACAAATGCTTCTCCCTGGTCCAAAGTTTTATAGTCTGCTTTCCTTACTAAGAGAATGGAGAATACCTTACAGATAACTCACTTTTTGTTTGTTTTTTGGTATTGTAGAATGAACCCAGGGGCATTCAACCTCTGAGCTACACACCCAGGCCTTTTTATTTTAAAACAACAGCTTGTACCTAACAAAGATGTATGATTACAATGTACCAGTAATAAAAAAATAAAAAAAAATATTAAGAAAGGGTGGGGGATGTAGCTCAGTGATAGAGCACCCACAAGTTCAATTCCCAGGAAAAAAAAAAAAAAACACAACCAACCAAACAAAAAATCAGATCTCACTAAGTTATTGAGGCTGGTCTATAACCTGCGATGCTCCTTTCCCAGCTTCTCCAAAACTGAGATTACAGGTATAAAAATATGTACCACCATACCCTATGACAATTCATTTAAAGTAAAATAAGAGAATAGAGGTGTCTACTTCCTTAGTTTTCTTCTAGAGTCTCTTCTTTTCTTCCATCATCTACAGCTACCTTAAAATAAGGAACCCCCAAAGTAGATGTGTCATTTTGAAACCTAATTTTACATCAGACCAAGGGGTAACAGTGACACATTCAGACAAGTTCTCACAAACTTTTGCTGTTTCTTTCTTTCTTTCTTTCTTTTTTTTTTTTTCCTTCTATGGTGACCTCAGAGGAAATATTTTTGCTTTGATTGATAGTATTGAAGATGAACAAAAGCTATGTATTAACACTTGAAAGTGAAAAAAAAAGCCTTTTTCTAAGAAAATTTTTCAATTTTTTTTGCAGCTACATTTTTTTTTTCAGTACTGGGGATTAAACCCAGGGACATTCTACCTCCGAACTACACCCCCAGCCCTATTTTTTATTCTTTATTTTGAAACAGGGTCTCACTAAGTTGCAGAGAGCCTCATTAAGTAACTGAGGCTGGCCATGAACCTGGATCCTCCTGTCTCAGCCTCCCATGTACTGGGATTACAAGTCTGAGCCACCATGCCCGGCTGCAGCTACATCTTTAATTGACTTTTTTTTTTTTTTTTTCAGCCATAATCAGCTTAAGGAATTCTGTACTGTTTCTATTGGCCAATATTATGAAGGCCCTGTATACGTTGGGGCCAGGTGGGACAAGGAGGATTCAAGGTTGCTGATCCTGCCAGGGAAGCCATAAGAGTTAAGAGATACTGCACACAAATTATTCTTCAGAATGGAAAAACAAAATTTATACTACTCTTTTTTATTTTATTCAATCATGTTTTTAATTGAGTAGATGACACTTAAAACACACACAAAAAAAGACTTTTTTTGAATTATCAGTTTCTGGATGGGAGAGTTTTATTTTAGTTACTAATTAATATTTATAAATGTAAAAATATTGGAATAGAAAGTTTGGAAATAGACTCAAAGATTCACAGTTTTCAAAAGGTAAAATAATGAACCTATTTCTGACAATCACATATTAAATATACAACTACTGAATTATGTAAATTATAACATATTTTAGTTATATTTATAATTTCATAACATGTGACTTCCTTACACACCCATCTTCATTTAACAACCATAAATTTTTACTATTATTTATTTACTGTTTCTGAAATAAGTTTTAATACAAGAATATTATTAGAATAACACTACAATCAGCTGTTTGTCTTATACAAATAAAACTGGGCATACATTTAATTAAAAAGGATTGTGGTACATGTCTACAATTCAGTATTTGGAAGACTGAGATAGAAGGATCACAGATTTGAGGCTAGAGTATAGTAACTTAGCAAGACCATTTCAAAATAAAAATTAGAAGGGCTAGGGATGTAGTATGGATGCAGAATGTTCCTTGGCTCAATCCCCAATACCAAAATAAATAAATAAATAAATAAATAAATAAATAAATAAATAAATAAATAAACCTCCCCACAAAAATAACAAACAGAAAATATACAAAATTTAAAAATATTCTGATATTTTTCTGTACTTAGATATCCATACTTCTAAATTGGCTAAAATAAAGAAATGCTTTTATGTAATTGGAACTTCTGGTCATATGACCAATCTATGCTAACAGAATGTTGAATAAAAAGACCTGATTTACACTGGCACAACTGCTACTGCCTTGTCTTCATAGGTTTCTAATAAAGTCCCTTTGAGTGTTGATAATAGAGTGACATAATCTCGGGACTGCATGGCTTCCCATTTATGGTGTTTCTCTGCAATGGAAAATTGGTGAAACTCACTGTTCCCAGGATTATCCTGGGAAGAAGTTAAAGTGTGCATTGCATAAGAGGAGTGGAATGTGACTGGAGATGAGGCCCCAGACTTCCACAGAGATCAGCATTAACATACTGCAGATATCATGCAAAGGGTTCAGTCTAGTAGGTGTTGGGGATCAGCAGGGGATTTTACTTAGCAAAGAAACAATGACATCCACACTTGGCATACCTCATTAAAGCAAGAGTGGTGCTTGTGGATAGGCTTTCTACAGGAGAAAATGTATGCGACTATTTCAATGGCATTATTTAGATAATACAAAACTCTTTAAATTTCAGGAAGTTTTTATCATTTTTTTGTTGTTTTTTAAACCAAAGATTACAATTGTGGCTCTAGATATTTTAGCATTTTTAACTGAAACGCATGTGATTTATCTTTTAGTTAGTTTTTGAAGTCATGATATACTTTTTAGCCATTTACGGAATATATATTAACACACTGGTCATTGATAACATGCCTTTGGTTTAATGTTGTTTATATATAGTCATACTTTAACATCTATGTGAGACTTTTTTTTTGTCTCTGACCTTGTCAGTGTCTCCAGTATCCCAGCCACTGTATTACCTGTAAGTTAAAAAGGGAAATTAAAAAAAAGAGGAAGAAAAAAAGAAATTTATAATTCTTCATCATTCTAAAGTAAATAACAAAATGTATGTTCTAATATAGGCACATATTATTTTAAATGCATATGAACATTGGTGACGTATTGGTTTTGCATTTGAAAAATAATTTATTAATTAACTAATTTATTTAATAAATATTCACTGAGTTCTTATATTCTGGCAGTCATTTTCCCAGGATTTCTGTCATGCATTGGTGAATAAAAGATCCTTATAAAGGTTATGCTCAAGCAAAAGACAATTCAAGATAATAAGTATATTTCACCTTGAAAGTAAAAATTTATAGAAAGAAAAAAATGAAGGAATGTATACATGTATTTAAACATCATAATACACTCCATAAACATGTACAATTATTATGGGCCAATTCAAAAATAAAAATGAAGAAGAGGTCTTATATACTTTTCTTGCACCTATATTTATGAGTTTAAGAAATGCCAGACTTGTATCTTGTACTGTCTTCTTTCAACTAACACAGTGTTCTTCGGTTCATTGACACTGTAACATATATCATGAATTCATTTTCTTTAATTTCCAAATAATATTCAATTTTATGACTATAGCATCGTCTCATTATCCACTGATAGATACAGACTGTTTCCTAAATACCATTTTTGTGCTATGAAGGAACACAATACTGTTATGGGGTACGGTGAATCCCAAATCCGTAGGTCCTTGGCTCGTGGAAAAAAGAATTTTAACACATGCCAGTCAGAAACAACATAGGCAGGTTTATTTTAAGAACTTAAAGGGAAACTGGGAGAAAGGGGAAGGAAACGCAAGGAGCGGGAAGCGGGAAGGGGGTAAGGCATGGAGGAGAAGGGCACGCTGCGCACCTCCAGCCAGGGAAGAAGAGGAAGTCGGCGTCTTGACTCTGACTTTTAAGGGTTTCGCTCCTCCTCTTCCTCAGATTCAGGTGGGCAAATAGGTGGTCAGATAGGGCCCGGAAGTTGCAGGTGGTGGGCAGGACTTCCGGAGATTGGGGCGTGGAACTCATGTGAGGCAGGCTTCCTAAGAAAAAACTTCCAAGGGGTGGAATTAGCTTAACTCAAAGAACTTCCAAGGGGTGGAGTTAGCTTAACTCCCCTGATTTTTAAAAAAAACTATATTTTCTGGATCCTCCCATTACCATCATCCTACCTAAATTTCCGCTTCCTAGGCTACCTCATCAATACTATGGCCATTCAAATAAAAATTTTTGTGTGGATGTATATTTTGAGTTTTCTTGGGCATGTATCTGTCGGGGGCCAGAAGACTGGCCAGAGCCAGAATTCACACTTTGAGGGAATTCCCCCTCAGCAGCCACAATGACAATGCAGAAACTGGTTCTATCTGTTATCCCGCTGAGGCCTTTACCAAAAAAGGACACGGTCAGCCTTGACCAATCATGCAAGACCACACAAGCTTACCTGACCCCCCTGAACCCACCCCTAACCTCTAGCTACTTAAGCAGCCCTTCTTTAATAAAAATTGAGGTTTAGCCGGGCGTGGTGGCCCACGCTTGTAATCCCAGCATTCGGGAGGCTGAGACCAGAGGATCTGGGTTCGCGGCCAGACTCAGCTACCTTGTGAGGCACTCCGCAACTTAGCGAGACCCGGTTTCAAAATAAAGAATAAAAAATAGGGCTGGGGGTGTAGCTCAGAGGTAGAATGCCCCTGAGTTCAATCCCCAGTACCGAAAAAAAAAAAAATTTGAGACTTGATCATAATCCTGTCTTGCCTCCATTCTTTCGCGTCCCTTGTTTATTTCATTCCTTTAGGTTAAGCCGCCTTGGTTTCCTGTTCCCAACCCCCACTGGCTGGGGCATGTATCTAGGATTGGAATTGTCATGCCACATGGTAATAGTATGCTTAACATTCTACAAAGCTGCCAAACAATGCCAGTGTTGTTGCCCCATTTTGCATTCCCGCCAGCAAATGTGTGAGGGTCCAGGTTGTCTTCCAGTTCCCTATTAAAGGAGGCAAATAGGCTTGGGAAGTCAGGTCTTAACTCCAGTTAGGGGACCTCTCTTGAAAAATAAAGGTAGGGTGAAAATCTAGAAGTAACATAATCTTAGTTCCAATGCCTGGATTTATTGTTGACCTTCCTGGGAACATAAGGGTTTGTATTAGGTGTGAAGGCTGAACTTGTCTCCTGTAAACCGAGCTTAAGATTTGGAAGCAGCCCAATGTTACACAGTATGACCCCCCCCCCACTTTTGATGCTTAATAAAGAGGCCAGGTAACGCATACTCTTTACAAATATATGTGTCTAATATGGCAGTCTTTCAAATAAAACTATACTTAGTTCTGAACTACAGAAGATTCTGGAGTTTTTGATGTTTAGAATGACTTGTCTAAACTCACACTAATGGTAACCATTGTTTAGTTACCTAATTATGCATATTCTATATCAGCACAAACACCACTTTGGAAGCTGAGTTCTACTTTCCAAAACCTGCATAGTCCTACATAACTCCCCTTTTGTGTACTTAGGAGTTATTCTAAGCACTGTAGCATTAATTGGCACTGGCATGTGGGAAATTTGAAAATGCATTCCATTAAGGTGTTGTTAAGTGGTATTAAATAAGGATGAGTTAGATAATGGGAATAAGGTAGATTTATCATATTCTTAGTCATAAAAAGGAACGACATCTCAAAGGACTTCTTTGGGGAAGTGGTTATTTAATGCAACTTGATGTAATGCCATAGAAAAAGAATTAGATGATTAATACTAAAAATGAGTATGAAACATGATCCCTAGGTCATGATTCACCTTTCTTCAAGGAGCTATAAGTTGGTGGAATATTAGCCCATCCACCTAACCAACAAAGTATTACATTTTATTATCACTTAAAGGGAACTAACCAAACCACTAGAAATAATTTAAATTACTTAAAATAAAGTATCTAATATATAAATTATGCACATTGATCTGATATAATACTATGAGTTTGTTAAACATGATATAGACGAATATGCAATGACAGAAAAGTTGTCAACAAGGAGTTTTTAAGTATGAGGTGAAAACAGAGTATACAATATCTTGATCCCAAATATGACTACTTGGTAATGACAGACTTGGATGGATGGGGGAATTCTGATTTAATAGTGTATCTTAAGCCAGTTGCAGTGATGAACACCTATAATCCCAGGAGGTTGAGACAGGAGAATCACTGGTTCAATGCCATCCTCAACAACTAAGTGAAAAGACCCTACTTTAAATGATAACAGTTGTTTACTTTAGGTGTTGAATGAAGGATGCTTAGAATTTCTTTTTTTGTGTGTACAAGTCACTTATGTTTTCCATAGTAACATAGGTATCACTTTTGTTAAGATAATTCTAAAAAGGCCTTAAATCCCAAATTATTCTACCAGTATCCTAATAGGTGTTTTCTATTTAGCTTTACAAAAATACTTTTGTTGTATATAGTTAATATTTGGAAGACACATCTGTAAGAAGTCCTTTTCATCTATATAATATATAAGAATAAAAGCAAATAGAAAATTGAATTGAATACTTTTTGCAAAGATATAGAGTATACATTTCTATGTAAATGATGTTCCTTAAGTTTTGGACAAGATACAAGATGTCTTATTTTTATCAAAGATTCAATTTTCCGAAAAATGACTGCACTGAGGTTTTATGAAGAGCTATAAATTTATTTCTGTAGAAGGAAAGTGAAAAAGGACAAACTTTTGTGATCCAAGCCTGCCCCCTGGTGGCCTGCTGGTCACCATGTAAATACAGACTATAACAGGGGAGATGCTTTCAAAAACTCTTCAGAAGTAACCTCTTAATGAAAATATAGAATTTCTGGATGAGATTTACCCTGTAGTTCCTTCCTAGGCATCTCCATTAGTGGCTCAACAACATCACGTTACATAAAGATAATACAAAAAGCAACCTGCTTCATATTAGAGATACAGCATTTGTAGTTGTCAGCATGCCACTTAACTAGTGCTCACATCAATGAGCTTGATCACTGAGAAGGACTACAACAGAAACTCCTGTTTTTTCACACAATTCTCACACAGGATCTTCATGAACTAAACACTTTGCTAATAATGAGACAAGACCAACTATTCACATGAAAGCCAATAGTGTGCATGGTCTAAATGCTTTCTGGCAGTGGCAAAATCGAAAATGAAAAACAACTCAATGAATTTTAGGATTCAAAGTAACTTAAGTATCAAGTTAATCATCCTGATTTATTTCTTCAACATACCTGGAAGGAAATAGATCTTGAAAATTTGGGTGATTTTCAAAGTCATGTAGATAGAGGCAGAGCCTGAAATGGGGCAAGTGTTCAGGTATAAACCTGCATCCTTTCTTTTTTTTTTTTTTTTTTTTTTTTTGCGGTACTGGGGATTGAACTCAGGGGCATTCTACCTCTGAGCTATACCCCCAGCCCTATTTTTTATTCTTTATTTTGAAACCGAGTCTCACTAAGTTGCGGAGGGCCTCACTAGGTAGCTGAGGCTGGCCTCGAACCCCGATCCTCTGGTCTCAGCCTCCCGAATGCTGGGATTACAAGCGTGCGCCACCACGCCCGGCTAGACCTGCATCCTTTCTATCATCATCTTTTCTCTCATCTTTGAATTGATAGGATCCTCTCTCCAGGTCTCAGGTGCCTTAATTATTGATTATTCTGCTTCATCTCCTATTGAGATTGCTCTCAATAACATTTGGATATATCCAAGTCTCTGGTATCTAAAATAAAATCCCAAATGGTCTCTCCCTCCAACACACACATTCTTCCAGGCACTGCTTAACCTTCTTGAACTCTTTATGGCCTCCTGTCATGAAAAACATTAATGTAACTTGGGTGTCTTTATTGTTACCTCCTACTTGCTTCAGAGTCTATTATAATCCGTATCCTTTCCCATGGGTTCTCCCCGAAGCCCTTGTTGAAGTGACTGATAAATTTTCATATGCTATTAAACTCAATAAGAGTTTTCATTTACTACTTCATGTGGCATCCCAGTAACATCTGACATTGTTAATTAGCTTTGCTCTCCTAAAAGCACACCTATTTTTTCCTATCAGCTTCTATCCTTTCCAGGGTATGTTTTTCTAATATTCATTTTCAATTGCATCCTTTTCCTTACAGGAATCATTACAAGAGTTTTCAAGGTTTGGCCCTAGGCTCTTTTTTCTTTTTTCTCTAGGTTCTCTCTCTGGCAATCTCAGTTACACACATGGCTCTTATTACAAACCACATACTAGCAGTTCTCAAGTTTGCACACACCTCTCTGAATATCAGACATTTCTATTTGACATTTGAAAGATGCTTTTTGCTAAAAATCCTGTAATAGATTCTCACTGTCTTCTGGCTAAAAACTAGAATGCTTCTATGTTGCCTGGAAAGTCCTTGCGTAATTTGGCCACTATTGACCTCAGAGGACTCATTTTGCTCTAAGCATGCTCCTTCCATGCCCCAGTTGAATTTGCTTTCATACCCCAATGTTCCCTCTGTTCAAAGCAGCTTTGTTATCTGTTCACTTTTACTAGAAATCCCTTTATTTTCTGATCTCTCTTCTACAAGCTAACTTACTTGTCTTTCAAATCTAGTTTTAACACCTCTTCATTAGGAAAGTTTTGTTTGATCCTTCAGAACAGGTTGTGACTTATGGTCTAAATATTCTTCATTGCATCTATTATGCCTACATTGAATAATTATTTGTTTTATTTGTGACTCCATTAGTCTATAAGCACCATCATGGTGGAAGGTATTTTCTTTTTGCCTATCATTTTGTCCCAACAGCCAACAGTCTATATCACACTCGAAGAATATTTATTGAATAAATCAAAATGAAATTTAATCTCAATTAATCAGAAGTGAATTTTTGGTTTATATATCATCATCACATTTGACAGTGATATATACAGGTCCTAGTAAAAGTGCTATTTTTGCTGATTCATATTGTTTTGGACTTCAGGCCATCAAACCATTAGTTACTTTTCTAACTGATAGAAATGCATGGCTCATGGAATGAGAACAGAAATTTGTTAAATGATTAACAAGAGAAGGCAATAATCAAAGGAAATGAAATATTTAACTTCTCATCTTCTGTTAAAATATTCCTAAAGTAAGGATTATAAAAGATTACAAAAATGAGTGTGGCTATTTTGAGAGAAAGGAAAAAAATTGTTGGTAAGGATATGGACATAGAACCCTTGTGTCATGCTTGGGGAAATGTACACTGGTGTAGTTACTGCAGGATACAGTGTGATTATCTCTGAATTAATTAAACTTATAATTACCATATGGTCCAACAATTCCATGACTAAATACATATTAAATAGAATTGAAAACAATGGCTAGAATAGATATGTGTATACTCATATGCATAAAATATTATTCACAATTACCAAAAGGTGAAAGTAATCCAAATATTTATCAGTGAATAAACAGATTAACACAAGGTGATATACATACAGTAGAATGCTATTCATCTTTGAAAAGGAATGAGGTTTTAGTACATGCTACAATGCAAATTAATCTTGAAGACATTATGCTAAGTGAAATATGCTATGACTGTTGTCAAATGGTGATATTTAAATTCCATCACTTCTTTAATGCGTATAACATTTTTTCTCTGGATATCTTCTCCATTTACATATAAACTTATTTATTTCTAAGTATACTTACAAATTTCTATTTTACTCGCCTGGGTATAAATAAGATACCATAAATTTCCCCAGATTTGGCCAGTGAGAGCCCTTCACAATTCTCCTCTATGTCTTTCTGACATGTCCCCACCCTTTCTTGAGTAGATTTTTTTCTTGCCAAAGAAAATGTTCCTTCTTGTACTTTTCCTGACTCAGCTCTAGAGCTATTTTTTCCAAGAAGTTCTGGCTCCTTTTAGTGAAGCTTAGAATTTTGAAACCAAGATCAGGGTCTAGTAGGTGTGCTTATTGCTACTACAGCATCACTGCCCGAGACCTCTTAAGGGACAGAACGCGGAAATATATGCACACGTGTGCACATGTGCACACACACACACACACACACACACACACACACACACACACCTACCTTTACATTGATACTTATGATCTTGTCGATATATGTATATTGAAAACTGTGAGTTTACACTATTATTTCTAGACCTAGCTCAGTACCACAGTGCTATCTCTGTCATTACTTTTTTCTTATTTTTACCCACTTCTCTGGTGGTGGAGACACTTGGCTCTCATTAGTCTCCACAGGTTTTCTGTGCCACATCTCTTGACCCTGCTGGATCTCCTCTCAGCTACTTGAGCACTGCCAGCCTGCTGTCCTGCTGGGCCACCTCTCTGGCTCCGGCCTCTGTACTCAATGTCCACCTTCCTCTCTCAGCCTCAATTCCTGCCAGGCCAGGTCTCTTCTTTCCCAGCCAGGCTCTCCTAGCAGCATTTTAGTTGAATCATTTATATGACGTGGGAATAATGAAAGAAAGGAATGAAAAAGAAAAAGTGAGGAGAGAGAGAGGGAGAAGGAGAGGGAGAGGGAGAGAGAGAAAAAAAAGGAAACAGAAAAGAGTCAAGCAGAGAAGTCAATAAGCTTTTAGAATGACATAAAACTGGAATCCACCAGTGCCTGACTTCAACACTGAGCACTTCCTTCTACATAGTATCAACCTCATGAAATTTACTCTTGATTTTGTGTATGTGTGTGTGTGTTGTATGTGTGTGTGTGCATGTTCCCTATATTCAGCCTCAACACAGTAATGTGATTCCCTTCCCATCTAAAAATTATGGTTGGATAGTTGATGGTGGCGATACATGCCTGTAATCCCAGTACTTGGGAGGCTGACATGGGAGGATGGCATATTTGAGATCAGTCTCAGACACTTAATGAATCTCTCAGCAAGGTAGTGAAACCCCTGTCTCAAAAAAAAAAAAAATTAAAAAAAAAAATAGAGCAGGAGTGTGTAGGTCAGAGATACAAAAACCCTGGGTTAAATACCCAACACCACAAACACTTGCTAAATAAATAAATAAATAAATAAATAAATAAATAAATAAATAAATTAAAAAAATATAGTTTTCCGAGACTTTCTCATCAAACCATATCAAATTTTTGGTGTGCTTTAAAGTATCAAAATAAAACAAGTTAGAAAACTAAGTGACTGATGTTATAATATAAATTTTTTTAAAGATGCATATTGTCTAAGGTAATATTTTCTTATTAAGACACATTTTCTCAAAGGAATCACTGAAGCCTGGGCATGATAACAAAATGAAGAGAAATCAACAATAGTCAATAAATCCCATGCCTACTATCAGCTCAGTTATCTACATATCAGCTGTGTAACATTTAGCATGAAAACAGAAGTCTGTGAGTGTGAGGTGTTTATTTGCAATGCTAGCCAGAGCCTTCTGCTGCATGCATGCCAGGCAAGAGCTCAGCCACTGAGCAACACCTCTAGCCCAGCTCCAGGCATGAGTTTTTATTCGCCTTCTAAAAAGCTTCCTGAAGATATCTGTAGTGTCGTATATTTAAGAATGTTCATATATTTAAGGAGGCAAGCCCTTACCTTTGTTTTACAATGTTTAACAGGATGCACACAACACAAGCGTTTGTGGCCACTAGTATGAAATTTAGCAATAAGAGTACGTGAACTTATGTAGCAAAATTTAAGAGCTGGTGGAAAAAATGTATAGCTTCAATAATACCCATTGAGAACAAATGCAAATATTTTATAAGATTTTTTTTGTCTGTATGTCTGGGAATTTAATCCAGAGGAATTCTACCTTTGAGCTACACCTCCAGACCTATTTTATTTTCTACTTTGAAACAGGGTCCAAGTTGCAGGGGGTCTCACTAAGTTGCTGAGGGTGGCCATGAACCTACAATCCCCCTGTCTCAGCCTCCCAAATACTGGGATTACAGACATGTGCCACCAGCACCTGATTTATAAGATAAAATCTCTTTTAACAATCATAGTACATTTTAAATATCAGTTTTATCAACTATAATTTCTGAAGTTTTGATTAGATCATGTCTATAATTTCCTAAGTGACAGTAAACACTGGAAACATTATTAAGATTCAAAATTTGGAAAGCATAGAGTAAAAAAAAGAAAAGTAAACCATGATTTAGACATTTGGCTTCAAACCTATAATACCTTCAGTGTGCAAACAGTGTCTATTTTTATGAGCAATATGAAACCTACTAGTGACCATAATTCATTCTCTCTCTTTTTAAATTGTGGCAAAAATGCTTAACAATATATTAACTCTGTCTTTTTTGACTGAATATACCTTGTACACCAGATCTCTGGATTTTGTTCACCTTTCATAGGTGAAACTTTATATCCATTGAATGAGTGGCCCCCCATTTTCTTCTATTCAGCAGCCCGTAGCAACTACCTTTCTTCTTTCTGTCCCTAAGAATTTGAAGACTCTATAGCACTTATAAAAGTGAAATCACACAATTTTTCTTTTATTGGCTTATTTCATATATTGCTCCAAGCTTATCTATGTTGTCATGTATGTCAGAATTTTCTTCTTTTTAAAAAACTAACATTTTCCTTATTCCTCTCTAAATGAACATTTTGGTTGTTTTCATGAAAATTAGTAGTATTTCTACACTTACAATTAAAAGAAGAAGAAAATATACTAAAGCAATATTCTTGGATTTATGAGTTACTGATAGAATTTTATTTTTCTTCTAAGTAATTTATTTATCTAGATTCAGGTCCTTTTCTTAGAATTTTTATTGGTGCATTATAGTAATACATTGGAGAGAACTCAAAGTGATACACACACACACACACACACACACACACAGATGCACACACTCAACATTTCTTGTTGTGTTTCCCTCTGCACCTCACCCTATCTCTCTCCATACCTGTTTAATTGGTAATGATACATTCATATACAAATATAACGCTGTTTGGTCTGGTGCCCTCCTCAAGCCTCATTTTCCCCTCAACATCTCCCTCCCCTAACTCCTTTCTACTATTCTAGTGGCATCTCTTCTCATTTTAATGAAGTCCCCATTTTCTATTTTTTTCTCCAGTTTCCACATAAGATAAAACATGTGGCCCTTGATATTTTCAGTCTGACTTTGTATCCTTTACTGCACAGAAGCCTTTTAATTTGAGGGCATCCACCTACTGATTCTCAAATTTGTTTCCTGAGCTTTAGGGTTCTTATGGAAGATGTCTCTACCAGTAGCTATATGTTGGAAACTTGGTCCTATGCTTTCTTCTAGTGACTGCAAAGTTTCTGGCCTAATTTCTAGGCATTTGATCCATTTTGAGCTGACTTTTGGGCAGGGTGAGAGATAGAGTTCTATTTCCATTCTTCTACATATGGATACTGAGGTTCTGTATAAGAGATAACAGTAACACAAAGGAGAATAAAAACAAATATAAAATTGGCACTATGAAAAAAAAGCTTTTTGAAATATTTATTCTATAAACTTATAAAATCTCTAAAAGTTCAAATTATTATTAAACTACACTAGAAAATCCATTTCACATAGAATTAAAAGTCAATTAATTAAATGTTTAAATTACAACTCTTTTTAATGGTACTAGGGATTGAACCTCCAAGCTACACTCCCAGCCCTTTTATTCTTTATTTCGAAACAGCATTTCACTAAGTTGCAGAGGGCTTCACTAAGTACCTGAGGCTGCCACAAACCTGTGATCCTCCTGTTTTAGCCTCTTGAATACTGGGATTACATTCCATCACATCTGGCTAAATCACAACCTATTACAAGTAGAACTTCAAGAAATTCTACTTAATATATCTCAGGAAAGTTGGTGGTCAAATAAAAGTGAACAATAACAGTTCTCCCTTATTATTTGCTATTTTCTCCTTTAAATAACTGTTCATTTTTTTAAAAGGCATTAAAAAAGCCTTTAATTTGTGCTATTTTTTCAAGATTGAGCGATACTAACTGATAGATGATAACAATGGAATTTCTCATGCAGCATTAATAGATTGTATAAGTGTATGAGTATGAATTTAAGTCATCAAAAATAATGGGCAAATAATAACTGTACACAGATCCCAGTCTGTTGTGGTTGCTCTTCAGCTCCTGGCTTCTTTTCAGAATGGGAATGTGGCCTAAAAGCCTGGACTGTGTATGGGTGGCCCTACTCTGCAGTAGAGATTCTTTCCTTATTTAATCAATGACTATTTTAAATGCGTCTTCTGTTTCCTAAGGAATTATGTGACAAGAATAGTAGTTTACTAACTCATAGAAAGTCTCTTTAACCTCCATCCAAAAAGCATCTTCACCAACTAAAAATACTGGAGCACCCACTGTGTTGAGCTTAGATAATCTAGCTGACTGGAAGAAGCATGCCACACAGCTACCCAGGTGGTGAAAGACATCCTCGCCTTCTGCTGGTGTTGATGAGACAAGACCAAATTTAGTATTAAAGTCATGAAAACTGATTAGACAGATGTTTAAATAAATTCCTTCATAGAGCTATCAGGATATAACCAGTGTTTTAAATCCTTAGGATGTGCAAGACCACAAATAGTGTTCTACAGATAGTATCACATTTCCTTCCTCTCTTACACTTCTCTTCCTTACTTTGATACAGCAGCAGTTTTAGCGAGCTTTTTACATGACAGTTGCAACTACGAATAGCTACTCAGAGGAGAAGTAAGGAGAATTTTAAGGGTCAATCCACCTCCCATCTTTCTGCACTCTATATCTCTCAGGCACACAAGCACAAACATGGAGATTCTGTCTCCTCCAGAAACCTACTTCACTAACTCTAATGAGCTATAAGCAAGAAGGGTTAGAGGAAAGGACCTTTTCACTGACTTCTTTGTTTCTGAAATTACAAAGTACTTTTTAAAGGAAAAAGCATTAGGAAAACTGGTAGACTTGTGTGTAATTATGTCAAGAAATTTCCTTTGCTCTTTAAGTTGCTATAGTCTAAGTCTATTCCAAAGATTCTGTGTTAAAAATGAAATCAGAAAAAACAAAACAAAACAATGACATCAGATAAAATCTAACCCACTTCTTGAACTTGCTAATATATTTTCTAAAGCATCCAGAATTCTGTATATCTGGATTTACCATGCTTATGTAATTTAAAGTCTTGGTGCTCTTTTTAGATACCACACCACATATCTGAGAATACATGTTGCATACATTTTCAACTCATCTGAACATTTTGGAAGAAAGTTGAAATGAAGATAATTGAGGATACTCCATATTTGGCAACATATTTTGAGACAACTTAATAAGAAAAGCAGTGACTTTTCTATAACAAAATTTTATTTCCTTTTAAAATATCCTTAATAGGCTGAGGCCATATATTGATACTTTATGACTAACCTTCATATTCTTATTGTGGAATTCCTTGCATCTCTACTATGAGCAAGAAAACCATAGTCACAGAATCCCCGAATTTTATCCTCTTTTATTACTTGAATCCTTAAATGGCAAGACAAGAAAGCATTTAAATGGCTTCCTCTTCAGAGTATAAGAGATAAATTTGGGTGATGCTGCTTTTGATACTCATGCCTCACGTAGGGAGAAGAGCATGAGGGTTTTTGTTTGTTTGTTTTGTTTTGTTTGCTGTCATTTTTCTCAGCCAGTGATGTGGACAGTTCTCTTCTTAAGTCACCAGAGACAACACCGGGGTATATTCCTAGAGGGTTGTAGGATAGCAATAGCATTTTTCAGACTCAGACATGTGAAACAACTGTTATAGCAGAAGCTTTTCAGCCCACAGTGCCATTACTTTCAAGATTTGTTGAAAAGAAAAATGTCCAAGTTATTCTCCAATAAGCACTTTATGTTCTGTTTTTCATTTAGCTTATGAAATTAAAAAATGGTAGGTCTGTTTATTATTTTAGCTTATGCTGCTGATAGAATGATCAATAGGCTAAATTTTGCCAAGATAGCATATGGTGACTATTGAGATTGCTTCATGAGAGTGTTCTTAATTTTCTTAATGAACCTCTCAGCCTCATAGGAAGAAATTGACTCTTATTTGTATTGTTTTTGGATAGCCAGATACACTTAAATGAGATTTATCTGGAGAAGAAGAGCTTGTATTTCCCTCAAGCAAACACAAAAGGGATGAGATAAAGTCTAAGTCATGGAACTGAAAATAGGATTAATGTTAGTGACTCTGTATCTCAGTAAAAAAAGAATATACATGAGCCACAACAGATAGGAATATTTCCACATGTTGATATTTGAGAAAAACTACTTTCAAAACCATTAGATAAATGGATATTTTCCTCAACTGAACAGAAAATGAGAATATATCTCAAAAAGAAAATGAGAAAATTCATATGAAATATTGACTGCTAAGGCAACAGATTTACCTACAAGAAGTATGAGCATTGACTATATTAATAGGAATGATGTAGATGTCTTACATGTCTCCTGATAGTATCTCAGAGTGAAATTTCCCTCCAGGGAAATATGGCAAAGATGAGGGACAGGAATAAGTAGACAAAGGACACAATGCAAAGTTCTTATTGTAATCAGCCTCTCTCTGTCTTCCCCACCCAGTTTTAAATCTTAGATATTTCTTGATAATATTTAAGGTCTCCACAAGAGTGGAATATGGCCAGGCCTCCTGAGGTATGGCAGTGAATTTATACACCAGGGAAGCAAAAGATGTCTGAACTCACTAGTAAAAAGAGACACAGGTCATATGAGTGCTTACCAGTGACAACAGGAGGGTGACAGCCATGCCAAGTTGTCTTAGTTTCTCTTAATTGTGTCATCAGGAAATAGTTTTCTTGGGCTATGTAGAGACTGTGAAACTTGAGATACTGTAATTTGCTTGAAAATGTGCTGGACATGTGACTTCCAGTTTATTATTTGGGTGTATCACAGCAAATGTATTTTCTTTATTTCCAGATCTGAATTTAATTTCTACTTGAGGCCTATGCCTGCCTAATGTGAACTCATGCTAACTAGTTGTGGAATTGTTGTTTATCCTGTCAGGAGCATCCCTAAATTAAACCAGCTAGGCTCACATCTCTGTGTGGACTTGTCCCTCTCTTCTTTCCAGTCCTGACCTAATCCTCCAAGTTCATAAGTCTCTAATCTGTCAAAAAGGGACATATTATTCTAGGTGATTCTTACCCACTGGAACTGGGAAGGAAGAGTCTGTTTCTTGTTCTCCTTTAAATTTTGGCATGGACTGGAGCTGGAACTGGCCTGTTGGTACACATTAGGTTCCCTGGCAACACCCTGGCATTGCCTCTGAGGTTCCAGGATCTTTGTAGGAGTTTTAATTGCATCATAAATACCTTATGTTCTTATTGACTTAAAACAACAAAAATATTTATATTCTTCATGGATATGCAAGGCCATCTACCCACAAGAGGCTTGGGAAGTTCAGGTGTACTCCAAGGAGAACAGGGCCCAGAAGCTAACTGGATCCTTATCTTCCCATAGTGGATGGCAGAAATCCAGGAGGAAAAGAAACATCATATCCTTTCAAGCCTTATTACCGGCCCACTTTTATTTCCTCCCATATTTCACTCACCAAAGCAATCATAAGTCAAACCCAACTTAAATGGAGGGAGGGGCTTGGAATATACTCTATTTCCGGGGAAATACGGCAAAGGTAGCCAGGGAAGAAGTAGACAGACAGCACAATGTTAAGGTCCTTTGTACTCAGCTCTGTCTGTCTACTCCATTTTCATATTCAGATCCAACATATAAGTAAAATCAAGAACTAAACATATAGTAAATCAAAAAATACCATCTTTCCTTACAAATAAGACTGATTAGAGAAATTAATGTGTCTCTATCAGCAAAATTGGACTTTCAAGGATCCAATCTCCCAAGTGGTGTTTATGTACTTATGCGCTATTTTAATCAATGTTCTACAGAGAGACTGAACCAATAATATAGATGTTTGGATGGGTAGATAGACAGAAAGCAATGGACATGGACATAAAGATAGTGACACATATGAGGATATTTATTAAAGAAGTTGGTTCACATAATTATGGAGGCTGAGAAGTCCTATGTTAGGCTGTCTGCAATCTGGTGAACCAAGGAAGCTTTGTAGTGTGCCTCACTCCAAATCTGAAGGTCTCAGATCCACAGATGTCAATCATGCATCTCTCAGTATTAAGCCTGAAAAAATTTGGAGATTGTAGATGGAGAGGTGCTGTTGCAAGTCCCAGAGTCCAAAAGCTGCAGGAATTGGAATTCAGATGCCCAAGGACAATGGTGTTTCATTTCCAGGAGATGGGTTGGGGGGCTGGAGAGAGAGAGAGAGAGAGAGAGAGAGAGAGAGAGAGAGAGAGAGAGAGAGAGAGAGAGGCAGATTTACCTTTCTACTGTCTTTATGTTCTATCTGGGCCCCCAGTCAAGTGGATGTTGCTCTTACTCAGTGGAAGTGGATCTTCTTTACAGTCCACTGATTAAAAAGCCAATTTATTTTAGAACCACTGTCATAGATAGACTAAGAAATAGTGCTTTGGCAGCTACTTGGGTGTCCCTTAATCCAGTCAAACTGACACTTCAACTTAACCATTATGCCCATCCAGAAATTCAAAGCCAACAATTGTAATCTTTTTGTAAGAGGAAGAAAATACTAGACAGACATCGCTAAGACAGAAGAATCTCCAAACAGTATTTTCCATGATCACAGACTCTAGATTTCCAATTTCACCACAAGAATATGTAGATGATCTTTCTCCTTGGGAAAGAGTCTTATTTCTTTTATTTCATCTATCTACTGCTACTCTTATCTCCCTGTGTTTGTACCACTAGATAGCAGCGTGTAGTTCATACAAGATTGCTATATTTTCAGTTTGGGATTTAATATCTGAAAGCTTCCCTGTCAGAGCAATATTTATAGTTACTTTTTTTTACTGTCAAACTGACAGGCTAGAAATATAGTACAAGGAAATAGATAGGAATTCATTTCTCAATTAATTCAGCTTTTATAAACCACTCCATGCAGAAGATATAAATTCGTTATTGTACTTTTCACTTGTCAAGTGTTCCTTTATATGCTTGTATATTTCAATCATTCTGGTAAAGAATGAAAATCCCATTGTCATTAAGACAAGTAGGCACTTCATTCTTATCTACTTATAGTTTATTGAGATATTGGTTTTTACTGATTTCTTCTTTTTGCAATTAAATATTTTCTTCCAGTGAAAATAAGAATGCTTTATACCTTTGATGATGTTTATTGATTCATTATAATTACACACCATAATGAGGTTCAGAGTGATAGAAAGATACATGTACACGACACTCAATGTGTTTCTTCTGGATCCCAACCCACTTCAACCACTGTAATATTGAAATTGTTTTTGTCAGAATGTTTTAAAAGGAGAGTGACAGGATTTCCTTAACTTTTAGATGTTTAAGACTAGGAATTTTAAGCCAAAGTCGTCTTGAGATAACAAAGTCACAATCTTTGTTAATTCAAAGAGCCACTATAATTAAAATATCAATAATTAAAAAAAAAACAAGATACACAAGTCTTATTGTTGTGTTCCATTTAAACTTCTGTGTATGTCACACACATAAAATAAAAGCTAGGGTGAAATATCAGTATACTGATTTATTATGTTTCTAGTACATTTATCAAATTAATCTATATACTACTTTTTATTGCTGCATTGTAATTATACAATTACAATTGTATAATTGTATGCCTTTACCAGCTTGGACCCTTTGTTAGGTCCAAGCTGGTAAAGGCATACATGCACACATCTCTCATTTAGACCTTCCCCAATTTCCACCCCACTCCCTCGCCCTCCCTCCTTCTCAAGTTCAGTTTAGTGATTGACTTTGATATATTTGTGAAAGTACATCATGTGCATTAGGGTGTTTCGCTCCTCCTCCCCCATCACGTTCAGTTAAGTCACCCTCTTTGCTCATCTAAGGTTTCTCATTCTTCTTCTAGAGTCCTTTTTTGACCTACTTTCTCCCCAGCTTCTGGATATTAGGGAGAGCATACAATTTCTTACTTTTCTTTTACTGACTAATTTCACTTAGCATAATGTTTTCCAGTTCCATCCATTCCATCCATTTCCCTGCAAATGACATTATTTTGTTCTTCTTTATGGTTGAGTAAAATTCCATTGTGTACATGTCCCATAGTTTTGTTGTTGTTGTTGTTTTTTTTTTTTTTTTTTTTTTTTTTTTTTTTTTTTTTTTTTTTTTTTTTTT
>PVLC010000342.1:115217-195081 GCA_004027655.1 Graphiurus murinus | reverse complement strand
TCACTAAGTTGCGGAGTGCCTCACTAGGTAGCTGAGGCTGGCCGCGAACCCGGATCCTCTGGTCTCAGCCTCCCGAATGCTGGGATTACAAGCGTGCACCACCACGCCCGACTTCATGTCCCATAGTTTTGTAATCCATTCATCTGTTGATGGACATCTTGGCTGATTCCATAGTTTGGCAATTGTGAAGTATGTGGCTGTAAACATAGATACACATGCATAGGTCTGATAGTTTGGTTTCCATTCTTTTGGGTAGATATCCAGAAGTGGAATGACATTCCTGAATCATATGGTAGGTTCATTCCCATTCGTCTGAGGATCCTCCATACTGTTTTCCAAAGTGGTTGCACTAATCTGCAACCCCACCAACAATGTATTAGGTTTCCCACTTCTCCACACCATCGCCAGCATTTGTTGTTATTTGTGTTTTTGATGATTGACATTCTAATTGGGTTTAGGTGAAATCTCAGGGTAGTTTTGATTTGCATCTCTCTGATTGCTAATGATGGTGAGCATTTCCTCATACATTTATTAGCCATTTGTATTTCTTCTTTTGTAAAGTGTCTATTTGGAACATTTGCCCATGTTTTGATTGGGTTGTTTTCTTAGCTGTGAGTTTCTTGAGTTCTCTGTATATTTTAGATATTAGTCCTCTATCGGAGGAGTAGCTGGCAAAAATTTTCTGCCATTTTTTGGGCTCTCTATTGTGGTCCTTGATTGTTTCCTTTGCTGCAGAGAAGCTCTTTAGTTTAATGCAATCCCATGTATTGATTTTCCTTTGAGTTGCTTGTGCCTTTGAGGTCTGGTTGGAAAGTGTTTACCTGTGCCTATGTGTTGAAGTGTTGGACCTATGCCCTCTTCAAGTAGCTGCAAAGTCTCTCGCCTGACTTCCAGGTCTTTGACCCATCTTGAATTGATTCTTGTGCTGGTGAGAAAGTGAGGTTTATTTCCATTTTTCTGCATATGGTTAAACAGTTTTGCCAACACGATTTGTTGAAGAGGATGTCTTTTTTCCAGTGTATGTTTTTGGCTCCTTTGTGAAAGATCAATTGACTGTAAGTTTGTAGGTTTGTTTCTGAGTCTTCTATTCTCCTCAACTAGTCCGTGTGACTGTTTTTGTGCCAATACTATCCTGTTTTTATTACCGTGGCTTTGTAGTATAATTTCAAGTTAGGTATTGTGATGCCTCCTGCATGGTTCTTGTTGCTAAGAACTACTTTGGCTGTTCTGGGATTTTTGTTGTTCCAAATACATTTAAAACTGTTTTTTCTATGTCTGTGAGGAGTGACCTTGGTAATTTAATGGGTATCATATTGAATCTATAGATCATTTTTGTGAGTTTTGCCATTTTGATGATATTTACTCTGCCTAAGAGCATGGGAGATCTTTCCATATTCTAAAGTCTTCTTTGATTTCTTTTTTCAACTTTTTATAGTGTTCCTTATGGAGGTCTTTTACTTTCTTGGTTATGCTTATTCATATATATTTTATTTTGGGGGGTGCTATCATGAGTGGAATTAGTTTCTGGATTTCTTTTTCAGTGGATTTATGGTTGGCATATAGGAAAGCTTCTGATTTTTTAAGATTGATTTTGTATCCAGACACTTTGCTGAATTTGTAGATCATTTCTATAAACTTTTTGGTTGACTTTGTTGGGTCTTCTAAGTATGGTATCATGTCATCTCCAAAAAGGGATAGTTTTGCTCTTCTTTTCCTACTTGCATGCCTTTGATTTCCTTCTCTTGCCTTATTGATCTTGCCAGACTCTCCAGTACAATATTGAACAGAAGTGGTGATAATGGACATCCTTGTCTTGTTCTTGTTTTTAGTGGGAACTCTTGCAGTTTTTCCCTATTTAATATGATGCTGGCTGTGAACCTATTGTATATTGTCTTTATGATGTTTTGTTTTCTATTAAAAATTTCCTAGAGTAAAAATTTCTTGTATAGATGTAATACATGCCTAGATTTTTTTTTTTGCTTACTTATTAGATTTTACTTTTTAACAAAAGAGAAACATGGAGTTGCTTTAGGATATATTCTAACTAATTATGGTTTATAAATAACTCTAAGCTAAACAGAATTCTGAAGGTATTTTTTATTGATAATCTCTTTCTTTGTTTAAAAATATATTGCTTAAGGATAACCAAAATTATAATGTCCAACAAAAATGTGTCGTCAAGCTACTTTCACAATATATTGGATAATTTTAATATTCACTATCAGCACAGGCTTTTCTTTATTCAACTTCTCCCTCATTATACACCCTGCCAAGCAATATACATTAACACCTGTCTAGCACTTGACAACATCCAAATCTGGGAGTTGGACTTCATTTCCTTCTTTTCCAGTAGCTGGCTGGGAACCAGATAAAGGATTATGCCCACCCAGTTATTAAAACATTCATCTCCAAGACTAGCAACATAATCTTCTTTCTCAATCCACATTGGAATTTATGATATAAATGAAAATCAAAAAGCATTCTTTAATTTTGTGTGTGTGTGTGTGTGTGTGTGTGTGTGTTTGTGTGTGTGTGTGTGTGAAGATAGGCTCAAAAGATATTCTGGGTCATGTTAGCAATGGAGCTTTTAAAATTATAGGTTGCCAATTATATTTCAGAATTTAACCTTTTCTTCAAAATTATGCCACAAATATTTTTTCTGCTTATAGATGATTAATGTAAGGCTTGAAGAGGTTTTAATTTTTTGTCTGAACCTACAGAGCTAGTAATTAATAGATTTCTTGCTCAACCTCTAAGTGTCTGATTCAAATTTAGATTCCTTGCAATATATCAAGTTGTCTCTTTTGTGCTGAGAGTACTTCACATACTGATGTCCTTACATCATCCAAAGCTATCAAAGGTGGTAGCCTTTAATAAAAATAGGACATTTTATATTCTGAGGCAGAAAGAGTCTTTAACTGTACAACAGCCTCTCTCATGTCCTCTCACAAAGCATGCATTAAAAGCTTTGACCCAAAACATTCAGAACCCTTTGCACTTTTTATTAAAAATCCCTATAAATAAGATTCACTGGTCATAATTTCATAATGTGTCTCTAATTTTCTAAAATATATTTCTGAGAGCTGTTGCAAAAGTAACCAAGTAGCCATTATGATTCTAGAAATTGCAGATAACTTCTAGTGGACCTTCTCTTAGACAGATCATAAACTCTGAACAAATATAGAGAAACAAAAAGGTACTCAAAGGCACTGAAACCTAAAAGAGTAGGTGGACAAAATCCAATGAGGTTTGACCTTTGAGACTGAGAAAGGCAATAGTGAGATTCTCATTTGTACATATTTTCTTTCTGAAAGCCCACAAACACCTAACAACATCAGCGATAGTTATTTCGAATTGGATTCTGGCTCTAACAAAATTGGAGCCAGAATAATTGGTAATATAAAGAAGAAGTCTAGCTATAGAAGAAGTGATACCCCAAATCTGTATATAAACTCCTCAACTTTTGAATAACTCTAATCTGAGCATGTACAGAGAAATCTAAAAATCATTAAACTAGTCAACAATAACCAAAATTAGAAAGATGAAAATGTGGAGCAAAAATTTCTTTTGCTGCTAATTAGAGGCAGATAAAAATTTAATTTTGAATCATACTACCTAAAAAGGACTTGGACCAATCTTTTTAAAATAAAATATTTGAAGCAGTGTCATCTTTAAGTACATGATACAAATTTTGAGACCATTTAGTTTTCTTCCTACCTCTTCCCATTGCCTGAAGAAAATAGAGGTTTCTTAATTAAATACTCAGAATAAATTTAAGAGACTAGGGAGCAAGATACAGAAAAAAATGTATATTAGTAATAGGTCTAAGGCAATATAAGAGATGAAACAACAAGAAGATTGGCTATATCAAGATAGATTTATATGGTAAATAAATGTTTTTCTTTCATTAAAATTTCACAAAAGTCACATGGTGAGAAAAGACTACATTCCATGCTTAAAATAACCAAGATAAACCTGAAAGTGGCATGCACAAACAAAATATGAAACCAACACTCCAAATAAAAGGTTACCATCCAGAATTCAAATAGCAAAGTATAACAAAAATTAATCCACTTTAGAAGTAAATATCAGAATCTGTAATCCCAGTACTTGGGGGTCTGAGAAAGGAGAATTGAAGGTTTAAGGCCAGCCACCATAATTTAGCGAGGCCCTCAGCAACTTAGTAAGTCCCTGTTTCAAAATAAATAATAGCCAGGTGTTGTGGTGTATGCTTGTAATCCCATTACTTGGGAGGCTGAGACCAGAGGATCTGGGTTCCTGGTTCAGCTACTTAGTGAGGCTCTCCGAATCTTAGAGAAACCCTGTTTCAAAAATAAAGAATAAAAAATAGGACTAGGGGTATACCCTGGAGGTAGAATGTCCCTGGGTTCAATCCCAATACCGAAAAAAATAATAATAATAAAATAGGGCCTGGAGTGTAGCTAGGAGGTAGAATATTCCTGCATTTAATCTCTAGTAACACACACACACACACGAAATACAACATAGTTAAAATATTAATCATTAATCAGACAATATCAATGTATCCTGCCATAATGCCAAGGTGTTAGAATTATCTCTTAAGCAATTTAAAGCAACTATTATATAAGTAAGTCAAGACACAAAGGAAGTAATTTTAGTAAAGAATTTTTAAAAATTCTGATAACTGAAAGAACAATATATTCAATGAAAAGGTAAATGTTTGGTATGATTAACTGCAAGAAGCAAAATATAAAGTATTATTAGATTATAAAATAAAGCATGAAGTACATACTCATCAGTCCATACTAAAAAATGAATAATTGAGTAAGTTAGTGAATGGAAGAAAAGTGATAAATCTATAATCTTATGAGAACAACAAAAGACAAATTCTAGTGGTCGGGCCTACTTCAATATACTTAACCAAAACCTTGAAAAACTCTCAAGGGCAGAAAAAAAAAAAAAAAAGGAAAAATCTAAGAAACTGTCACAGCCTAAAGAAGTCTAAGCAGAAAGGACAATTACATGTGACATGAAATCCCGAATGGGATCAGGGAACCAAAAAAAAAAAAAAAAAAAAGTTGGGCAACAATTAAGGAAATAGTGTATAGTTCAGTGAATAAGAGTATATTAATATTGATTCATTAATTGTAAAATTGTACAATTCTGATATGTTGTAAATAAAAGACTGTAAAAGAGTATATGAAAACTAAATACTTTCTTCTCAATTTGTTCTTATAAATCTAAAGTTTCTCTAAAGAGTGAAGTCCATTAAAAAAGTCATATGAGCTATATAGCAGATCGGAGATGGTAGAACAATGGGCTAATAAATTTGAAGGCAATCAATAGAAATAACCCTTTTATAATCTTTTGGGGGAAGCAAAATTAATAAACTGACTCACGGACTTGGGAAATACTATCAAAATGTGTTACATACATAGAATTTAAATGTTCAGAAAGAAGAGATATTTGAGAATAAAACATTTAATGTGTGACTTACATAGAATTTAAGCCCCAGAAAGAAAAGAGAGATTTGCGAAAATAACATTTAATGATGTAATGGCACAAATATTCCAGGTCTATAGAAAAAACTTCAACCTACAGATAAGAGTTCAACAAGCTTCAACCAGGTGAAGAACAATGAAACTGATATATATATAGTTGCATCATAGTTAAACTAATGAAAATAAAAATAGTTCAAACTATTCAGAAATTAAATTACATACTTCTAAATAAGTAATGTGATTAAAAAATCATAAGAAAGTTATAACATGTTTTAAATTAATTTTTATTGTAGCAGGGACTTGTCAAAATTTGTGATATACAGAAAATTGTAAAAAAAAATAATATACAGAAAATTGTAAGCTATAAATATATTAAATTACATGTACAGAAAAATATAAGCTATAAATATACTAAAAGATAGGTTTAATATCATTGATATAATTTCCCATGTTACACAGCTAAAAAAATGATCAATTTTTACCCAAAATAGGTAGAAGGAAGGAAATAATAAGAATAGAATTAAATAACCAAGGAATAGACATATAATTGTACAAATTTTCAGATAAAATTATTAATTCTAAATGATTAATAAATTAATAACCCTCTAGTAATATTTGTCAAGGAAAAGCAGTTTGAAAATAGAGAAATACTAGTATCAGAAATGATATAAAGCACATCATTACAAATCCTATTGTCAATACCTGTATAATAGGAACATTCTTACATTTTTAATCTAACAAAGTAGAAAACTTTGATAATATGAACAAACACAGCATACCAAAATTTACAGAAGAGAAAGCAGAAATCCTGAATAGCTATATTTATATATCTATGAATGCATAATTTTCTATTTTAAAATCTTTCTCCAAAATAACACAATACACTGATAATGTATAAAATATTTAAACATTAAATGATAATAATAGTAAGCAGTCTCTAACATTATATTGGTGCTCATAGCAGAAAAATAAGAAGTAAAAAGAAGAGGAGAAGGAAGAAAAGGAGGAAGAGGGGAAATAATAGAGGAAAAGAAATTCATGTTCCACATTTACCACAGTAAAATATGGTTCTATCATTTTGTTCAATATTAAACTAATTTTCTACTTAGTTTCTTTTAGATTGTGATTCTTCCTGATACTTGGTAAAAAAAAACAAAAAAAACAAAAAACAAAACCTTACACAAGGGTGCATGAAATTTACCTTCTTTTCTTCTTCTATTTGTATAAGTTCTCTCCTCCTACAAGAATTCTATCCCACCTCCGGACAGTCTAGATTATGTTTGTTATTTTAGGTACAAATTCTAAGATTATAGTGTTGCCTTGAAGTTTCAGTGAAGAGGATACTGGGATAAAGCTCAGAGGAAGTTGGCTTAGAAAAGTTTTGTAATCGGCATTAAGGGAATTATTGAATATCCAAGTTCTACTCTGCCTGAGTGAAGCTTTAGGCTTTCAACAGTAACAAATTATCACCTCTCCCTGCCACAAGACATGAACATCTAACTTAAAAAAACAAAACTTTAAACAACAGTACTATAATAAATCCAACAAAATTCAATGGTTATTTTGAACATTTGTCTAATTAAATAGGATCACTACTACCTTGTACTATCAATGTTTTTAATGCTCATTCTATTAATATAAAAATTGAAATGACTTTTTAATTTTTGTCATCATCTTCCTTCCCTCCCTCCCTCCCTTCCTTCCTTCCTTCCTTCCTTCCTTCCTTCCTTCCTTCCTTCCCTCTTTTTTTCTCTTTCCTTCCTCTCTTCCTTTCTCTTTCTTTCTTCTTTCTTTCTTTCTTTCTTTCTTTCTTTATTTCTTTCTTTCTTTCTTCCTTTCTTCTTTCTTTCTTCTTCTTTGCACTGGGGATTGACCCAGGAATATTCTACCACTAAGCTATACTCCCAGCCCTTTTTTTTTTTAAAATATACTTTTATTGGTGCATTATAATTATACCTCATAATGAGATCTAGAGTGATAAGAACATACATGCACACAACTCTTGATGCTTTTCCCTCCTAATGCCTCCCCTTCCTAATACATGTCATCAAAATTGGTACTGATAATTTTACATATGTACATAACATTATTTGAACTGTTGCCTTCCCCAAGTCTCCTCCCCACCTCACCTAAATCCCCTCCATCGCTCCACTGGAGTCATTTCTCCTTTACCTAAAGTTTGTTTTGTTATCCACATTTGAAAGAAAACATACAACAGGGTCACACTAAATTGCTCAGGCTGGTATCAAACATGTGATGATCCTTATGCCTTCAATCTTCAGAGTCTCTGGGATTATAAGTGTGTGCCACTATGCCTGGCTTCAACTCTATACTTTTCTAACAATATCAAGTTCATTCTTAAAATTTATCTTAATGATATCGTGGATGTACTACTTTCTTTACATTAAAGAGTATAACTGTACAGACCTGTAACTTCCAGGCTTATTTCTTGATATTAAAAGAAATTTAGGAAAATCCATCTCTCTACCATATCTGAATTTTTGAGTTTCATGTCTTAATAGGAGTCCTAATGCCTTAACTTTGCATGTGGAAGGATAAATGTATATGGGGCAAAGAGAAAATAAAATAAATAATATTTACAACACATTATTTTTGTAAAATTACTTTAGCTTGAATCCACAGATTCAATATTATCTCTTTTTTTCCTACTTTGTTATTTATAGATGTTATTTGTAATAAAATATCAAAACAAAAAGCATGCTTCAAACATTTATTTTATAAAAGCCAGTTTTATGTACTTCCTTTGAACTTAACATAATTGCCTTATCTACAGTTAATATCCTAGATTTAATAAAAACTTGTCAGAACATGTCCTCAAGATTTTAGCAGTTACAAAAAGTGGTATGCATGTAATAATGTTATAAATTTTCCCTTGGCACAATTTCTATTCTTTAATATCTTGCAATAAAGAAAATACTTGTCTTTTTTCCCCAAGAAAATCATAGTACAAGACAATGAAATTATAATTCCAAACTGAGACTTAATAAACCACAGAAGATATTAATGGCTATGTGTCATGATTTTACCAGTGCTATAGACTATAAGTGGATATTTTCAGATATCTCTGAAAGAATATGATAGAGCTACAACAGGAATGTATCCAGTGCTACAACAGGGATTTTATTATATCACAGTCATGTCTTCATGCTTTTTATTTTGACAGGTCTTATTTTATTTAATTCATGCTTTCATTAGAGCATTGTAATTATATTCACACAGGTCTCAGTGTGATTCTCATTAGACCCCACCCCACTACCCACCCCTCCCCATTCATAAAACAGATTGGTAGTGATACCATCATACATGGGCACAGCATAATTTGAGTTATTTCTTTCATAAGTTCCTCCTTTCCCCTTCCACAACTCCCTCCCCCATCCCATTCCACTATTTTATTGGTGTCTCTCATTTATTTGAAGTCCCTTTTTATTATTTTTCTAAGTCCCTGTTTCCTATTTTCTAACTTCATATGAGTAAAAACATTCAATCCTTGACTTTCTGAGACTGGCTTATCTGACAGCACAATATTCTCTAGTTCTATTCATTTTTTTTCTGCAAATGACACAATTTTGTTCTTCATTGTTATTGAATAAAATTCCATTGTGTATCTATACCACATTTTTGTTAGCCATTCATCTGTTGTTGGGCAGTATCATGTAATATGGAGACAATTTCTAACTTTCTTTCAATTGTTACTGATTGCTTGTCACACTATTATTAGAAGTTATTCAGTCATTTGTCAATTTCTTTAAATCACAGCCTTTCCAATATTTAAGAGAATTACCTTCCTTTACAAATATTTTTACTCACTTCCTATTCCCTCAAGTTTTCAAAACACTATATATATATATAAATAATATAATGTCATTTATAACACGCATTATTTATATAGTGTGTTGGCAATTATGTTAAGTTCATATGTGTGTTATATATGTATGCATATATTTTTATATATACATATGTATGTTATGTATGTATATATAATGTGTATATATTATATAATGTATATATTATATACATGTGTATATTATATATGTATGCATGCATATTATACATTATGTATATATTATGCATATTATATATTTTCTTCTTTCTCTTAGGTAATCATTTTTTCACATATTATTCATTTATTTTGTTGTACTAAGGATTTTACTCAGGAGCATTCTCCCTTTGAGCTACGCTCCAGCCCTATTTTATTTTATTTACTTATTTATTTTGAATTTTGAAACCGCGTTTTACTAAGTTTCCAGGAGGCCTTGCTTATAGTGCTGAGTCTGGCTACAAACTGATTCTTCTATCTCAACCTCTCCCAAGTACTGGGGTTACAGATATGTGCCAACACGACAGCTGGATAATCTTTACATGGTGTTTCTCTTGCCCTGAAAATATGTGATTTGATTATACTACAAAGAAGTTCTACTGCGCCAGTGGAGTAGTGCACCTAACCATCACTTAAGGGATGACCAGAAAGCAACTTTATTCATACGTATTCTTTAAACAAGTTATAGTCCCCTGATATAAGGGAAGGGAGGTGAAAACTAAATCACCAAATTAGGTGTAATTTTTGCTAAAATATATAAAGAAAATCAGGGGAACAATAATTTGGTTGAACTAACCCAAACTGTATGTTCTTCTAATGTATACAAATGCACAAGATACTTACACTGCCTTAGCAAACTGGGAGAGAACATAATCACTAAATAAGAAGATGAAATGATTAGAATTTGCTGATTATGCAGAACACAAGCTTATATGAAAACTAAATTGTAACTTAAAAATTGGGAGGGCTTAACTATTAACAGGTCAATGCATTAATTTTTTTCCTGCCTCAACCTTTTGACTGTTCATTTTCACCTTAGCTAAATTGTTTTTTTTTTTTCAGTATCTCCATTTCCTCAAAAATTCAAAGTTTCTATGTGTAACAGATGAATCTAGACACCTTGGGTCTTTGAAATGTTGATGTTTAGAAAATAGAAAATCTTACCACCCAGAAGCTGTGAGTTGGGGTTGATAATTTTTGAGGGTAAAATCAAATTAACCTTCAGAGTAGGCAGGTTTATTGTTTGCAGATAATCACTTTAATGGGCTTTGAGTCAGGCAATGTGAAAGCAAGTTCTCCTTCTGGGATGTTGACTTTCCAGACACCCTGGCTCCAAGAAACAAAAATATGCTATGAAGTGATATAAAAGAATCTTTATTCATTATGTCTGTAGATTAGGATCCCTACTAGAAATATTTCTTTCATAAATGTGTATTTAGACTGCACTGTATTTAGACTATTGTGTCTTGGTAAATGCATTGTGCGTGTGTGTGTGTGTGTGTGTGTGTGTGTGTGTGTGTGTGGTCTTGTTCAAGCATTTGCAAAATGATAAGGGAGCAAGGGTGCTATGTTATATGGGGAGCCCATGCTGTCTGAAGAGTTGCTGAAGTTTACTGTATAATCTACAATTAAACTCCATGCATAATGTCATTTTTACATGGGAAAATTCAGATATGGATAAATGTAGTGATATAGGATTCAGGTGTTCTGATGGAATATACTCATAAAGTCTCAGAACAGGGCCCATGTCTGTATACATAGAGAGATCTTTCTATGAAAGACATTGAAATTTTCAATCCCATCAATCTTGGAAAGTAGCCAGTCCTAGGGAAGAAAATGAGCAGTAGAGGAGGGTATCTCAGACCTGGCAGAGGGGAGGGAAAATAATGATATAGTTCTCTCTGGCCTGGGGGAATGCAGGTAGCCATTTCCAGGTAAGAAAGACGGACAAATATGCTCAGGAGAGCAATAAGATGATGCTTGTAACATGGAGAATAGCCAAACCACAGGCATAGGAGGCCTTGTGTGACACAAGGGAGCCAAATGTTGTCTGTGTTTCAAGTTGCCTCTATGGTAGTTCTCTTTTATTAGCCTCATATTTACCAAATATAGACTATGCCTCTGGTTTAGTCAGTATTCTCACTGCTATAACTAAAAGTACCCGATGGTCACCATTTAGATAAAGGAAGACTCATTTGCTCACAGTTCTGGAGGTTTCAGAGTTTTCGTTGCATGTTAGGGTGGGTTACTTCTGCAGAGCTCAAGGCATGGTGGCTGGAAACAAAAAAAAAAAAGAAAAGCACAGAGCAAGGGATATATGTACAGTCCTCAAGACCACACTCACAGTGACCTACCTCCGCTAGCCACGCCCAACCTGCCTACCACCCAATAAATCCATTAATCCATCTATAGATTTATCCACTGATAAGATTAAAATCATTATGATTCAATCATTTCACCTTGGAACATTTTGTCTCTAAACAAGAGAATTTAGCAAGATGATTAACAGTCAACTCCCAGTGTTAGCATCTTCTGGTTTATGATAACCTGTTGAAATGTTTGAATCATCTTCTGTGAGCATTAAACATTGTACTGAGTGTACATGTGAAGAGAAAGGTCATATAGATTTAATTAGGCCCCAAACTAAGTTGGAACTTAAGCTAAGCGGTCCTTCTAATTTCTCTTTAAAATAAAAAACTAAAAACATGGCATTTATGGGCTATTCTTCTGCTACCCATTCCTTTTCACTCCCTCTCATAGGAAGACTGTATGTGAGCTTCTGAAGAAACTCTTGATAATTTTATTGCAAGCAACCTATATTGATATAAAAACAGTCATTAAAAAACTCTATAAAACATTTAAAGAAAAGAGCTTTCTATATTGCACATGCTACCATTGATGTGACTCATTTCAAAGCTTTGTCCATGATTTCAACATCAGGGATACAGTGGTGTGCATATGCCTTCAGCTCATATCACCCTTCATGTTACTGAGTTTGTTTATTCACTACAATATGGGGAACACATGTATAGCTTTCTTTTCTAATAAATATTGAAGCATATTGTTTTAGACATATATCAGTCAGAGTCCAATTTAGATAAAAGAAATTTTAGATATTAAAGAACACATATTTTAAGAACAATGGATATGATATAAGAATTAGGTATAATGTATGTGCTATAGTAATTGAAAGGATTGGAAGGTATAAGTTATAAAAGAGAAGTATTTATGTGTTGAGATTGAAATCATACTGGACTCAACACTAGAGAAGAAGGAGGAGGAGGAGGAGGAGGAGGAGGAGGAGGAGGAGGAGGAAGAGGAAGAGAAAATATTCCCAAAGATGCATTCTAAACTTATGGGCTCAAAGTCAAAGTCAATAGCCTCTTTTTCTTGATGTCCAGGATTCCTAAATAACCCTATGATCTCCTGGGATTGCTCAACTACAGCAATCTTATAAAGATGTAGTTATTCCATGAGCTTCTTATCAGCTTTCCAATCTTGCTTAAGTGTCTCTGATTAGATACTTTTAACTTATTTCCAGGATGCAGTATTCAAAATTGTCTTGGAATTTGGCTTTGCCTTTCTAACTTCTTTAAAGAGAAGAAGGATGGATTGCAGATTGAGAGCCAATTCAAACATCAAGGACAACCCCCACCAATATAAATACTCATATTCTACATTATTGTAATCAAAGAAAACACTAGGAAGAAAGGCAGAAAATTTGTCTTCAAATCAAAACATTTGATTGAATGAAGGCACTGGTACTAAGAAACATTCAAAGAACATAAATTCACTCAACTGAAATTGTTTAAGAATTTTTGGGCTTTTCTATTAGCTTTGGTAAGTCTGAAATTTTCATTGGAAATCACTGTAGAAAGCAAAACTTAATTTCTTATTTTAGCCATTTTTCCTATTGATTCAATCATATATAAACATCCTGCCCTGGGGAGAGTGTGTTACATGCTGTCTTAGTTTACTAAAGATGCTATAACACAATACCACACAATGACAACAGCCATTTATTATTTCACAGTTGTCTGCAGGTTGCAAGAGAGAATCTGTTCTAAGTCTCTTCCCTATCTAGGCTCTGGTGTCTTGCTGGCTAAATTTGGCATTTTTTTTCTTTTGGCTTATACTTAATCATCCTGATCTCTGCCTTCATGTTACATGGTGTTCTCCCTGTGTGCATGTGTCTGTGTCTGTGTCTGAATTTCTCCATTTCTTAAAACATGTCACTCTGTTTCTGAATAAAGTCACTATGATTTTTATAGGGATTACAGGTCAGCCTATAAGACATACAATGAATATTCAATATATAGTTCTATATTTATCTATATGTTTTAAATGAAGAGTTTATTATGAACATTCACTTAGTCATAATCTCATAACTCAGGAAAAAGAATTCATTCAATGGTAATGTTAGTATTAGGTAAACACATCGCAACCAATAATAGTTCAATGGAAACTGACCAAACCAGGCCTAAAAGTAAACTTTGATTTGCATCATATGCTATGATTTTCCTCCCTAAGGCAATGTGCTGTGTCTGGTGGATTTGGGAAAGAGAAAGGATACAATATCTCATCATCTTTTACATCAAAGCCTATTTATATATTTTCTTATATTATTCTATATTATGCATGTTCTTTGGCATTGAAAATAATGATTTTTTTTCTCTCCTTGTCTTTCTTTGAAGATTTTCCAACCACTGAGAATGTTGTGCATTAACAAGGGAAAACCCAAATTAAAGGAAGCTAGTGGTTTGGCAATGTGAAAATTTAGAAATAGCTTTGCTAAAATATCTCACCACTGCCATGTTTTAACTAGTTTTAATAGTACTAAATATATCCTTTTATTATTTGTAGAAGAGTCTATGCATATTTACCTGTGAGGAGTATCTATTATAAGGAACACAGAGGAGGGATTCTTTTTAGGGTGCTGTTCATTTGCTGAGTGTGGGTTAAAGCCCAAATTTGGCTGATATGAGTGGAAAGTCACTTTGGGAGAGGGGAGAAAGGAGTTCGTATTTCCTTATCTGTATAACGAGTCTGTAGTTTCCATGGTCATTGCAAGCTCACAGCAACAGAAACAGCGTTGTAAGAGAGTTCTACTTTGTATTCACATTTCTGGCAAGATGTCCTTTCATTTGGCTTTCTTAAATGACACAATTGAAGACATGCTGGTTTTGGTTTTGGATGGACTTTCAAAGGAAAGCTTGGAAACTCTGACATTTGCATTGTTTAAAACATTTGCAGCTTCAATTTCCTCAAGCGATCAGTGGTGATAGTAAGGCCCATCACACAGTTGAATACAAGGAGGACTGAAAGGAACAACACTCACACATAGAAAGTCTATTGTACAGTGCTTAATGCCCACTCATTTCGGAGCAATTTATTACATATGCAATACCTGAGACTTTCTCTCTTTTAATAAATTACACTGAATGTATTTGAGGCTTATATCATGATGTTAGGGCACAAATATAGATAGTAAAATGATTAATAGAATAAAGGAAGTTAACGTATTTGTTATCTCATTGACTTTTCTGGCGACCAAAACACATACAATCTAGTTATTTAACAAATATGCCTAGTATAATATTTATATCTCACTGAGATATAAAAGTTTATATCCAATGTCTTGTGCTTTTTTTTTTCTACTTTCCAGTTTAAGTTCTCTTTATAAGGGTGGAGCTTTCCTTTATGCTCTACCATTTGTTACTGTTTCTATTTTGTGTAATATTTTCTCATCTTTAAATGCTTGCTAGTTGTATATTATCTCTTTCTGATATATATTTGCATTTATTTATTTTTATACTTTTATTGGTATATTATAATTTCATGTACCAAACATACGTTCAATCACAGATGTGTTTCATCTTACAGTGTGATTACAGACCCACTGTAGAATATATCCTAAGTTAGAAATGGAAACTAAAGAAAATGAAATTAAATGAAACTAGGCCTAGTGCTGTCTCCGGAGTTCACTTCATTCGGGCTCTCTTAGCAGCCACCACACTTTTTCTCTGCTTCAGCACAGTTTTTTTTGTGAGAATCATGTTAGTAAGGTTAAGATTGAGGGGGATGGTAGAGTTTAAAACTCCTAAGAGTGATGACTTGCATGAGGTTTAGGGTTACCTGTTCTTGTAGACACTTTAAACAGTAGCACTATGTCAAAACAGTCAATATTTACTAGTAGCATCCTTTGAACATAAAAAAGAAAATAAATTGAACACACGTGACCTACCTACCTGATGATGGAGCAAAAAGTCACCACTGTATAGTCTGGGTTGCTTCCCCTCACAACTACCTGGCCGGCTGGAAATTGTAGCTCACTGCTGAGGTTCCGTATCAGAAGGAGGTATTCTAGGCATTTTGCTTACTCAGGAAAAGATCAAAGTGCAACATTCAAAATGTGTTTTCTACTGAATGCATAATGCTTTTTCACAATAGTAAAGTAGAGAGAGTTGTATGTTGAATTATTGTAACTCGGGGACAGTCTTTCTCTGCTTCTGTTCTCCCCCAAAATTTCTTTAGTCTTTCATTAAAAAAGAATTTATTGGTGCATTGTAATCATACATCTTAATGAGGTACAGGATGGTAGAGGCAATTGCTAAACTATGGAACCAGTCAATATGTCCATCAACAGATGAATGGATTACAAAACTATGGGATATGTATACAATGGAATTTTACTCAGACATAAAGAATAAAATTATGTCATTTGCAGGGAAATGGATGAAACTGGAGATCATTATGCTAAATGAGATTAGTCAGTCACAAAAAGTAAAAAGTCAGATGTTCTCCCTAATATGTGGAAGCTAGGGAGAAAAGGGACATAGGAGGCACTCTAGACGAAAAAGGAAAAAGCTTGGATGAGTAAAGAAAGCAGCCTGACTGAGGGAGATGGGGGGTAGAGGGAAACACCATAATGCACGTGATGTACATTCATAAAAATATCAATCACCAAGCAGAACTTTAGTCTTTCTTCTCTTGAATTTGAGTTTTCCACAATGTTGCTTAGGGTCTTTACTGTTTCTGATGGCAATTTCATGAAGCATGATTTGTTGACCTGGCATCCATGCCACCAACCCTCTACTATGTAACTATGAGGTTTGTGTGTTTGATTAAGTCTTTTAACTTTGAAAATGAAACCCGAGTTGATGTAAGGCAACCCATAAAATGTTATCCCCTTAGGATAACTGGGTCAGGATTAGACACACAATTTGAGATTTTCAACTGGACTCAGGCCAAGTCATGGAAAGGGAAACTCTTTCTTATGAATGGTGCTTAAGGTTCTTCAATGTGAATTATGCAAATATTTCAGCTATTTTGCTACCTTGAGAAAAACTAAGCTGAGACCAAATTCGACTTTATAAGAGACATACTGAGAAAGAAACTGAGAAAACAAGGAAAAACTAGGATCAAGCCATCCCTGAAGCTGACTTTTCAGAACTTTCAAGTTGAGGCAAAATATTTTTAATAAGTTCAGTTACTTTTATTTATATTTGAATAGTATATTCTTTTAAATAGAAATAGATGAAAGCTATTTTCTAAAGTTACACACACTTTCTATGAAAAATATTTGACATAAAGTTATATATTTCCCCATTCTATTTTATAGGTTTTTTAATCATTGTGTTAATATTTAATAGTGCTTTTTTCTTTTTATTCATATTTTCAAATATTAAGATTATTGTTAAAATTTCTGATGTTATTGTACTAGATTGTTTTCAGTTATTTTGGAGGCTTTAAAAGAAGGAGTTCTTTGAAATATACATTTGTTTCTATTATTAGAGAAGGGTCCATGATCTTAATCTCAGGTGGTCTATGCCAATTGCAAACTTTCACATTTTCATTAATCAGGCTTGGCAATGCCAAGTCTTCATTCCTTCAAATCTGCCAGGGCCAGAGCCCTGTAAGGGACTATTGCCCAACATGAATCCTCACTGCTGCATTTTATGTGAGGATTTGCTGGTTTCCTTACACAAAGTGCAATTTGCAGGCATCTGCATAGAGACCTCTAAAGTACTGAAAGTCTTGCTTTTACATCCTGTAGCATTAGTGGAGTTTTAAGACTATTTGAAATCCATCCCCTTCTTAGGTTTAGATGATAATAAAACATAAGACTTTTAGAAGTAAGTGTAGGCTGAGCAACTAAAAAATTTCCATGGCTTAGCAATACAAGATTATTCTTGTTCAAACAACAGTTTAACTAAGATCGGATCTTTGGGATGAGGAAATTCTCCTGTGTATCTCCCTTCCAACTGGTAATTTAGGGTTTGCAGATACTTTCATCCTTTGGCTCTGCCTTCCTCTATGATTTTTGCAGTATTTTAATTCAGCTAGAAGACAGAAAAACACAAATTTTGGATTTCATGTAAATTGGTATGGACTCGTAATCAGCATACTTAATTACAAGCCACCCTGTCACCACTATTAAGTCCACAACCAAATCATCCAAATAACAGTTGAGGGGAATTTAATGAATATACATTCTGTGCCACAATAATGAAGATAAAATTAATAAAAAAAGATGTATTTTTCTTAAAAATTCATGAATATTGACAAAAACATTTGAAGCTATTCAGAATATAGTGTTTTGTCTACATAATGCCTTTATGCATGATGCACTATATTCAAGACATCTTCACTACATAGTGATCTTGATTGTGATTGTAATGAAATGTTGTTCTTGTTTTTAATCATATTTACTGTGACACCATATGAAATTAGTATTATAGATGTTTTGAATTTTTGTTACAATGAAATAGTTACTACTTAAAAGACTGATAAATCTTTGACATTCATTCAAACAGTTTAAGATATCAAAGAAATATATCTGTGTATCTATATCCATATCCACAACTTTCTCTATCTAGCTATCCATCCATCCATTCATCTGTCTATCTGTAAAGTCAATCAAACAATAAAGCATAAAGCAAGCATATCTTTTTTGTTTGTATGTTTATGTGGTACTAGTAAGGTACTAGGGATTGAATCCAGGAATCCAGGGGAACTCTACCGTTGAACTATCCTCCCAGCCCTATTTTTTTTTTTTTTTTTTAGTTTTGAGACAGCATCTTGCTAAGTTGCTGAAGGTCTCAATAAGTTGCTGAGATTAGCTATTAGCTTCCAATTTCCTGTCTCAGCCTCCCAATCACTAGGATTATGGGTGTGCACCACCATGCCTGGCTGCAGCAGTCACATACTTTTCTTTTAGTCTCTGGTCACTCTAACACAAACCACTAGTTAGACTCTTCAGCTTTCTTTTTCCCCAACTGAACCACTGAACTCTCATCTCCCTGCCCCCTTGCTTTCCCTCCCTCCATTAGAATGAATGCTCTGACATTTGGTGATGTTACCACCCTAAATTTCTACTATCTTCGAATACTGTATCGATGCCTATTCCTAGAAATATAGTCAGCACCTCACACTGGTCTTCTGTTTTATTTTCTGAGCTTCTGTTTCTAACCTCCCTTCTTTTCCTTTTATTCTAAATATCAGGTTTTTCCTGATTTTTGTCTAGCATTAAAATTCTAATTTTGTACTTCTATCCGAAGGTTAGGCCCCTGCTACTTTATGATAATCATCTGTGATATGGTCTGCTTAGGCGAAAATGCAATTTTCAAATATAATTGGTTAGGATATCAGTTCCTTAAATTGGGTGCAAATGATGTCTACTAAAGTCAGATACCTTGAGAATTATATCTTATACTAAACTTCTGACTAAGAGTCAACATCAGATTCTATACTCTCCATCCTTGCTTGATTCTATCCAACTCTCTTCTTCTATATAGGGCCATATGAAAGATTGTCCAAGTCTCAGGTACAGTGACAGATGTGAGAATGTGTATTCACACGCATATATCTGTAAATGTATGCATGTGTTTTTGCTTGGTTTGATAAGCCATTTTGATAGAAACATTAATTTGGCTGCTTTAGTTCACTTATCTTTGTGTGTTTGTTTTCTTTGTATATTCATTTGAAATAGCTCAGCTTTCTTTGGTAATTTTTAAATTGAATTATAGTTTATTAGCCCTAACCACTGATATCTTCTCTTGTTTGTTTATGCTATTAAAGTCAGAACTTCAAAGAGCTTTGGGAATATTCATTCCAGTCTGAGCATGCAGATTGGGCCACCCATGCAATTGTTTATTTCCTCAAACATTAGTTTGCTACTGTGTAGAAAGGTGCCAAACTACTCAGATCCCAGACTAAATGGTTGCCTGGAACCATGGGGGCCAAGCTTTGGGAAACATGGCAGGATCAAAGAGACCAAAATATCTGATTTGTTGGATGTGTTATAGCTCATTTGGAATGACAGAATTGAGATTTAGCAATGTTGTTTCTAATGCTCGTAATAATTGTACTGACTCAACACTTCAGGTTCAGTGTGGTTCTGTTTAAGGCTTTACTCTGGGATCACTGACAGACTTAAGCTTCTGAAAGTTTTATAAATGTTTTCTCAAACATTTTCTACTAAAACTGAGGCTATACATTCTTGTTTTTAATCTATCACTCAGTATAATTATTCTTTGTAATCTTTTTATTTCTGTTTTTGTTTTTGTTTTTTTTTTTTTTTTGGTACTGAGGGTTGAATCCAGAGGCATTTTACCTCAGCCCCATTCTATTTTATTTTTTATTTATTTTTATTTATTTATTTTTTTGTGGGACTGCTGGTGGAACCCAGGGGATTCTACCTCCAAGCCACACCCCCAGCCCTATTTTTTATTCTTTATTTTGAAACAAGGTCTCACTAAGTTGCAGAAATCCTAACTCGGTAGCTGAGGCTGGCCACGAACCCGGATCCTCCAGTCTCAGCCTCCCAAATGCTGGGATTACAAGCGTGCACCACCACACCCAGCAGCTTATTTTGTTTTTTTATTTTGAAGTAGTGTCTCACTAAGCTGTTGAGCCTGGACTTTAACCGGCAATCCCCCTGTTTCAGTTTCCCATGTACTGGGATTACAGGTATGTGCCTCCACGCTCAACTTTATTCTTTATATTTTATATTTCCATATGCCCTTTCTTAAAAACTCCAATCCTATACATCCATCTTTCATCTTATAGAACTGAACTTCTGTTTTCTCCACTTTAGCTCACCAAAATAAATTTACATAATCTCTTTGTGTGTTTAACCCCAACTCCTACTATCTATACTATTCCCTTCACCTCTACTATTTCTTCACTTCCCCTTTTGAATACGTTCCATCTCACTTTTTGCTAATAAATATTTCCCATCTTTTTGGCCACAGAACAAATGGTAATTACTAAACAATAGCTGTCCTATACCTCTATTCCTAAATCTTATCCCTATATTTTTTGTTTTGTTTTGTTGTTGCGGGGGATTGAATCTAGGGATTTAGCATGCCAAGCACATACTCAACCAATGACCTATGTCCTTAGCCCCTTATCCTTATGTTTTAATTGTAATTTCATTTTATAGAAAATGCATTTTTAAAAATATATATATTATAATTGCAACCCAAGTTATTTGTGTTTTTAATTTTTTATTATGTATTTTTCACACTAGACCAAAGACCCCATGAGAGAAAGTCCATTTTTACTTTTTTAATAACATCATTCTGCCATGAATAATATGAACAATTATTCACCCATGTCTTAAATTATTATAGTGAGTCTGGGAGTACTTTAGATATAACCATACCTAACCCTTAGCTGGAATCAACCCAAGAAAAAATGCATCCTAGTTACATCCTTTTCTCATATTCCTGCAGTTTTCTTGTCTTGAACCATCCACGTCTAAGGCATGTCAATCTCCATAGCCATCCACTGGCAACTCTCACCACCTGAACCCAGTAAGATGTGAGGGAGCAGGGAGTCACTGACTGACGTTCATACCCATCAGTCTCCTTAGGCAGACTGAATAAGAAAGGAGAGTAGGTTGAGCTTAAAAGGCAATGGAAAAACCTTTTACCTTTTTTCAAAAATGAACTTTGGAGTCTACAGTACACTGGGATGCAAATGCTGGATTCTCTACTTTTACACTGTAGCTGTGAATCATTAATCTCCATGTATGTGTAGATTTTCTTAGACCAGTTCCCATCCCATAAAGTTATGGTCAAGGTGGAAGTATTTTGACCTACAATTTCCACTACCTACAACAATGTCTGTTATAATGACACTTAATAAATGATAACTTACCTCCTTCTCCTTTAACCAAAATATTTTAATTGAGAAATATGAAGGAATCAACTAGGTTATAATGACTAATCAGAATGGTTAAATTGATTAAAGTTGTACTTAGCTTGTATGAAGGTTACTCTGAAAAAAATACTAAAAACAAATTTAATAAATTATATCTAATAAATAAAAATACACTCGCTAGATTGAATGTATTCTTTATGATTTCTTCAGGCAATTCATATTAATTTCATAGTACTGATGTAATCAGACTGACATTTGAAAATTGTGAGGTATTTTTCTCTTTTCTTGAAAACTCTTAGAGTGACAAAACCAGAGACTGACTTTAACCAGAGAATTATATACAATATTTTATAAAATAGAAATAATTTGATGCTATCAAATCTATACATGCAACACTAGGTCCTATGTAATTGCCTTTCCCCACTACTACAGGGCTTAGAATATATTATCTTTTATCCAGAAATCCTTTATATAAGGATGAAATAGGAATAATTAAAACTAGCTTGCCTAGGGAGTAATTGGAATACCAAAGGAACTCCAGATAGTGGAGGAGAAACTTCAGTGGAGCCAGGGAGATAGTCTAAGGGAAGGGGAAGGTGAAGAGTGAGGATCAATTTAAGAATTACTACCATGGGCTTTGTGTACATGTCTGAGATTGTCAATCTCAGTACCCTGTATGGGGAAGGGGCATGAGGAAGGAGTCAGGGGTAAATCCCACCAAGTGCTGTGTACATGTATGTCACGAGCAACATGATTTACATTATGATGTGAGACTATAATGCACCAATAAAAGCACATTAAAAATAAATAAATACAAAAAATAAATAAAAATGTTTATCTATGTTAAAAATAAAAGCCAAATATTATTATTTTTTGACTCAAAATTTAAAAAGCATTAAAGTATCCTACAAATTTTAATTTCTAAACAAGTGAACATCAGTCTCTATAACCTATCAAAGCAAAAAAGCTTCTAGAGTCCTTCTTATTCTTCTTATTAAAGTGGAAAATCCCTGGAGGCCCAAAAGTGAGATGGCCACAATGGGTCACACCCAGCTGTGACCGAGCCATGTGATTTCACAAGGAGCCATTGTGAGGGAGTCTCCAGAACTGGCTATTTAAGGCCTTTGCTGCTGCTGTGTTTTTGTCCATTAGTAGTGAAAGCTCTTGGTGGTGACCCGTCAGACTCCAAGAGAGTTAGTGTTTTTGGTGGACTGGAGGCTTTGGATATGATTTGTTGATTTGAGCTTTTGGCTTTGTTGTTTTTTGTGTGTGTTTGTTTGCTTGTTTTTTTTTCTGTATTTGTCTGTTGGATTGTTGTTTTGTTTTTTTCTTAGATAGCATCCCTAGTTGCTATTGTGGCTTTCCATGGAGAGTGCTAGGAGAGAGAGTAGAGAGGCCTACCTAGCCCTCACAGCCACTTTTCCCTGTGAGGATGTCCTCATGGACAATTATATGGTCCTGAGGGACATTGGCAAGGGAAGTTTTGCCTGGGTCAAACCAGCCTGCCATATCCTCACCAGGACTGAGTTAGCTTTGAAGGTCATGCCTTCGTTTAGGGACAACCACTTCATTCTATCCAAAACTGCTATCATGAAGGCAGTGGAGTGCCTGAATGACATCCAGCTATTAGAGACAATAGATATGGCTGACTTTATCTACCTGGTGATGGGTCACATGAGCAGGGGGCTGCTGTTGCACCATGTCAAGGAGTCTAGTAGGTTGGAGGATGAGGAGGCCTAGAGGGTGTTCTGGCAAGTTGTGAGTGTGGTGTGCTACTTCTGCAAGAGAGGAGTCATGCACAGGAACTGAAGCTACGTAACATCCTCTTGGACTTGGAAGGGAATGACAAAGTCATTGTCTTTGGACTGAGCTGCTGCTTCAAGGCTGGATATAAGTTGACTACCATCTATGGTACTCCCTGCAACTGAGGCCAGATTCTACCAGGGCCAAATATATGGCCCTGAGGTAGATGTCTGGAGACATGGGGTCATCCTCTACTTATACTGGTAAGCTGCATCCAGTTCACAGGCACCATCTGGGAGCAGCTACAGGAGAAGGTGTTGCAGGGAATATACTCAGTGGCCCCTCACATTAACATCAAGCCATAAATCATCTTCAATCACTTATTGATTGTTAACCCAGACACGAGGGTCATTGTTGATAAAATCCTGGGCACATGTGGCTGAGACAGGGTAAGGAACATTCATCACCTCTTATGGAGCTGCTTCTCAAATGCCAGAATCTTGCAAAGCTGAGAGCCATGCATTGCTTGGGTTACAATCCACACCAGATCTGGCTGTCAGGATGTTTGACAATGCAATGACTACATACCTGTTGATCCAACACCGTGTGAACCACAAGGTAGGGTGCACCTTCCAAGCTGGGTCCAAGATTGCTCTTCTTCCATCCCTAGCAGATTCTTCCACCTTCTCTCTGCCATCAAGACCAGTAAGACTGACCTATGCGCTTTCCAGTTTCTGTCCTCTAAATAGGAAACACAGTTGGAGCAGAAGGGCAGAAGATACAGCCTGCCTGTCATTTCCTTGAGCTATCTGTCGAAGAGTACTCCCTCTCCCAAAAATGGCCCTGAGGAATCCCAGGCCAGCACCTGGCAACCCCATTATGAGTTGGTCTACAGGACCTGGGATGACATGAAGGGTTGGAGGCAGGTCACAAGGAGGATTATTACCGGCATCATCTGCATCTGTTGCTGCTGTGTGCTGGTCCCTGGAGCCAATAGAGTTGCTGCAGATAGTGGAGGGCAGAGGTACCCTGGACTAATAAGCAACAGAATTGTTCCAGAGAAAATAGGCAGATGAAGTAGAGGAAACCAACTCCCTGGATTCTGACTTCAGGCAGAGTGGACTCAGATGCAAGAAGACATGTTTCAACTGCCAACTGCTGTGGGCTTCTCCACACAGATTCCAGTTGAGAATCCCCCACTTAGGAGAAACCAGAGACTATTTTTCCCAGGAAACTCACTCCCCCTTTCCCTGAGATGATTCCTAATAAATTGTTATGAATTTTATAATAAAAGTGAGATGCTTCTTTAAAAAAATGATGTGTAAAACAATCTGAAATTTTTGAAAGAATAAGAACTCACCAACTTTATAATATAAATTAGAGAATGAAAGTCAATATTTATTAGACTGTTAATAAAAGCATACTTAAATGCTTTTTTCACTTTGCTTAAAAATTGTCACTTTTGCTTAAAAATTTACCACTGTTGGTGGTATTGTAAAATGGTGCAGTTACTATGAAAAGCAGAATGGAGTTACCTCAAAGAGCTAATAATATGGACTACCATTATGATTCAGTGATCCCAGATCTGAGTATTTAACCAAAATAATTGAACAGTAGAGTCTCAAAGATATACTTGCACACCCATATTTATAGCAAGACTATTTGCAATAGACAAGAAGTAGAACCAAGTCAAATCTTCATTTATGGGTGAATAGATGACAAAAATGTGATATCTACATACCATGGAATGCTTTTTGCCTTAGAAAGGAGAAAAATCCTCATATGCTATAACAGGTTTGAATTTAGAGGACATTGGGCAAGGTTATGCACACCTATAGTCTCAGTACTTGGAAAACTGAGACAAAAGGATCACAAGTTCGAGGTCAGCTTCAGCAATTTAGGGAGACCCTCTTTCAAACTAACTAATAAAAAGAATTAGGAGTGTAGCCAAGAGGTAAAATATCCCTAGGTTCAATCCCCAGTACAAAAAGAAAATTAAGAAGCCAGTCACAACAAGACAAATAGATTACTATTATACTTTTTTTAGATATCAAAAGTAACCAAATTTATAGAAAGAGAATGTAGATACTAGGCACTGGAGGAAGAGATGGATGGAAAATTGTTATTTATTGAGTATAGAATTTCATATTCACGAGATAAAAGTTGTGGAAATGTGAATTTTCTCAATACTATTAAACTATACATTTAAAATTGTTTTCAAGTGTAAATTTGATACTATGTATTTTTAACTAAAATACTTAAAATAATAAAAAACACAAATTTAGTGATAAGTTACTGACTTTGTAGATGTTTTAACTAACCCAAACCCCACTTTTTAGGGGTAAAAGTATTGAGACACTGGAAGATATGTGACCTGTCTCAGATCATCCAGCCAGGAAGGAAACATATTTTCATATACACCACTTCTCAGGTATTTTCATCTGCTAATTTGATCTACTAATGGGCTCTTAGGCAATTTATATATACATATATAACTCTCAATTTTTGGTGCTGGAAGTATTGGTGAGTCAAAATCTAAGAGGCTAGATACTCAAGAGATGACTCAAAGGACTCCATCCATCTACAAGGCAATGTAGTCTGTGTTTTGTTAGAACTCTATGATAAAAGTGGCATAATATTTTTTCATCTCATACTTTATTAAGCACTGCTATTACTTAAAGTCTTTTGGTTACATTTCTAAATGTAAATATTTGGAATACCATTGTCATTACAATCTTTGACATAGATACATGCTGGGGTTGAAACTTTTCCCTTTATTTAGAGACTTCTATGCAAAATATAACTACAACATTTGTTTCCTATGGTTTATACATTTCCATTGCAAATATAGCACTTAAATCACCAGGTTTAACATGAAACCAAAAGAAAACATTTTCTAATCAGTTTCAGATTATTAGGGAAATTCCTTGTGACAAACCTTTATTACAAATTTACCTTTAAATCTTTGGAACGTAGGATGTTCAGCACTCTTTATAGATATCAACTCATATGTAAATATGCATTATCTCACTAACCATGTTTTTTTCTTACTATAATTCCATCTTCATTGAAAGGGAAAGAACTTCCTAAATTTAAAATCCTCCCTTTGCTTAGCATTTCTTGGAAATTGGAACAGACAGCTTGAGATCATGTGTAATGACCTAAGACAATGGAACTCTGTTACACATCAATATGACTCAGGAGATGGCAAGTGCCGAATGCTGCTTCGGAGTCTGTGTTCTCATTAGGTTCTGAGTTATTTTTATAATTTCCTACAGGAACCATTCAGGACAGCACAAGGTTCAAAAGGAAGGACAACTAGAAAAGATACTAAATTTATTCTTGAGTTGACCCCTATGATGGTATCTTTGGATCACCATTGTTATTTTAAGGGACAAACTGTTCCTGTCAAGAAGAGTGAGACCATCGGAAATTAAAGAAACTGATACTGAAGGGATTTCACCATATGCCAGAGTAATTCTGAAGAAACATTCTCATCCTGTAGGTTTAAGGAAAAAATTAATTAGAATCTACCTTGTGTGAGCATTATTGCTCTGTTGAGAAAAAAGAAATTAAAAAGAGAAGTGTAGGTTTGTTAATTAGACATAATAACCCAGATGATTAGGGTTTCATGTCCTCAAGCACTTTCCAAGTACAAGTGAGACTGATGTAGGTAAGTAAATGAGACCACACAGAACCAATGTGAAGGACACGGTAGGATGAACGGTTTTGACTCGTCTTTTATCAGTTACTCCTCTTTAAAGAAGTGATTTCAGGGCTAACCCCATGTCTGTGAAAATTTTCACATAGTCTGTACTCTAAACACTTTTAGGGCTTTGAGTCTTCTTTTGAAACGGACACAAGCCCAAAGTAGGAAGGAACATATTGTTTCAAATAACAATAACAAGGGGAATTGATTTGTTTTTCATTTCCTGAATTTTTTTGAACCCATCTTTATCTTTGGTGTCTGACTCACTTCCTTGCCTAAATTAGAATGAAACTAAAAAATTTATTTATAGTTTTATTCAGCTAAAATTAAATTAGTAGAAAGGTCAAGTTACCTATCGCACCTCTTGCTTTCCTTTGACTTTAAGTTGCTGTCGTCACAATATTTCCCCTGAGGCAAAGTAGACGAAAAGAAATGTAACATGCTTAAAAATAGATAGGAAATTGAGGAAAATTTTAAAATCAGATAATAAATTTAAAATGCAAAAATCCAAAATGCTATCAATAAATAGACAAAAGTTGGAATCTATAAAAATGCCTTCCAGGCAGCTTGATAAGAAAAGTATCAAATGAAGCATTCCAAGTAAAAAAATTTCTTTTTGGAAATCTTTATATTAAAATTCAACAGAGACCTGCATATTTTTTCCTGTAGTAAGAACAGCCAAAATTCTAGTGGTAGAGACTCCCAAGTGAAGTTTTTCTGCTAAAAACGTGCTGGAATCTATAAACTGCTCTGATCTCATTCTTGCCACATTGCAAAAACTGTAAGGAGTAGCTAGAAGCCACTGACTCCTGAATTATTAACTTAAAAATAGCAGCACTATTATGAATTAGCTGGGTCGGGTATTGTACTTGGAGTGTTCAATAGGGTGACTTGGCAAGTTCTATCTCCTAAATTGAAAAATTAAACTCTTTGAGATTATGTGCTCAGCAACAACCCCTTCCTGACTGCCACACACAACCCCCACATGCCATGATTTTATATTTAATGAGAGACTGAAATGATCCATGAATTTTGGATTGATCCCAACACCCAGTGAGCTTGGCCTGAAATTTAAAGAACATTGGATCAGAAAAGAACATCAAAATTTCAGCTGAAAGGCATCTTGGCTCATTTATAGCATGGAAGCCACTGTTGAGCTATGCCAAATAAATAGAAATAAAGCAAAAAAGACACTAATTCCAAATGTATAATTCACTGCATAGCTGTAAGTGTTTACTAGGTTCATTATGGAGTGAAGAAGATATAGATTTCACATGTAAAATATATTAGGATATATGACAATGTTGGAGGATAGAGAGGAAAAATAAGGAGGCAAGAAAAGATATTGGAATAATAGCAATTGCCGGGGTCCAGCCCTCGAGGCAGTGGGGTGAGGGGTCCCTCGACAAGTGTGGAATGAGACGAGGTCACGAGAATATGCTCACACCAAAAGCAGTGAAGAAGCATATCTGTTTATTGCACGTAGTAGCTGTTTTGTATACTCTATTTTTTGCAATGAGGCATATAGAATAGGGATTTTTTTCCTAAACAGTCTTATTTTTCTAAAGGTTGAGTAGGTACATCTTTAATTAGAAAAGCCATTTCCCATGGTATTTGATGGGATTAAGAAAACAGTAAAGGTTACAAAATACAATATGTATATAACGATTCTTTTAGTACAAAGCAGTGTTAAGGGTTAATGATAGTCTCTATTCATTAGTTTAAATCTTTACTATTTGTTTTAGCTCCTTTAAGCAATGTTTTTATCTTTTTCTCAGGCAGCTAGAGAGTTAATGTGTCTGGTGAAATTTTAGGAAGACAAGGAGGAAGTGGACAAGCTATCTGTCTTAAAGCTTTCTTTACTCATAGATAAAATAGTAGACCTAAGTTTCTTTGGCTTATTTATTTTGTTTCTATACCTGTGTGCTGAGAGGGGACATAAGGCTGTTTAGTAACTAAGCTTGCAAAGCCCATTTCCTGACTAATGTTTGTATGTGGTTAATGAATTTCTTATGGGTTATCTTGATGCTATTTTTTCAGCTAAGAGATCACTTCTGTCAGGCCACATGTTTCTAAGAAATTTTCCTTTATAATTAATGTGAAAGCAAAACCCAAAGCACCCCAAATTTCCAGAACATAACATAATGCAAAGTGGGATATGCTGCACATCTTCTTTTGGAATCGTCTGCCTTGCAGGACTCCAGTGGACTGAGCCTTGCTCAAGATCCAGCTATTAATGAGCTGTGGCAAGTAGTGACATCATCAAACATGATACCATTTTTGAATTGTGACAGGTTTGCAAGAGAAATATAATTTATCCAATTTCGATTAGTGAATTTAAGATAATGAGAAGAAATGTTATTAGAATAGCTCATAGGTATCTCAAAATATGACACTATAGCTCAGTGGGTTTGGAGGCAGAAGTGTACATTTAGAGCCTTGAAAACAGACATAATTTCACCATGCATGTGTTAAATGCATATGTATTAAAATATTTCTATCCCTTTCTATTCCTTTGCAGGACTAGTCAAAACCTTTGAAGCAGCAGAATTATGAGATCACAAATGGATCTAAGACAAACTGGAGAAGAGCAGAAGATGAGTAATCACAGCGTTCTTTCATACATTCAAAGAATCACACCAGCAAGAAATTATTCAACTGCATCTGCAGAATGTGAGCAGGTTCCTGGCTACTGGATTTGAGAACAACCACTCTTGAATTTGGATGCTATGAATTAAAACCAGGTTTAAACAGGTTAAAGAGAGAATGAATTTTGCCAGAATAACTTCAGGAGAAATAAACTACTAATGGGAGATTAAAAAAAAAGAATAACAGAGTTGCTATGGCAAAATAACTCTGCTTTTTTTTAAGCATTCCCATTTTAATGTAAATAAATTTAAGTGGTCACCTCAAAATGTGGCAGCCTGGTATGCTGATTATTTTTAAGTGAAGGCATTTGGAAATCAGCAGGTGATAGAAGATGCTTTGCTCTGACATTCTTTTATCTGCCTGACCCACCAGCCAGGAAAGCAATTGCTCTTAATACCTGCCCAGAAATTGCATTAACAAAATTTGTATCACAAGAAGTAAGATTGAAGAATATAGTCACAGCTGGATAGACTTTGTTGCAAGCTATTGTCTGTCTCCTGGGTTCACTCAGCTTCCAGGGAGAGTCATTCCAAACTATTGCCTGGATCATGGCCCATTCATTCCCTCTACTAATTATTTACTACCCCTCAAAAACTGTCCACATCCTGCCATTTCCCTTTCCCCTTTGAAAAAGGACATAAAAATCACTTGACCCTCACTGAGTTGTTAATCACTCTCCTGTGATTTTTCTTGTAGGAGTTCATAAAGTTGACTGATTTTTGGCCTGTTGATCTGTCTATTGTCAGCTCAACCAATCTTTGGAGGGCAAAAAATTTCACCCTTATCACTTTTTTTTTTTAAAGAGAAAACCGAAACTTCTTTATAGACAGGGATAAAAACTCTACTAATACAAAGATGAGACCCTGTATAAGTCAAAGAGGCAACAATCTAGATAAAGCAATAACATATTAGATAATATATATATTTTTATATATTTTTTCCTTTTCCAGAGGAAGCTAGTTTTGTCTTCTTCCTTTCTCACAGAGGTGGGGGGAATGTGCTCTTTGATCTCCATAGCCAGATAATTATCCTTCTTGTACTGTGTATCATTTCTTCCTTCACAATGATCTAAACTACTTACATGTTGTCCATCATTCCTCATCTGTTCTCCAGAGCCCCAGAGCTCAAGGGTAGTTTGCCTCTTTCTCACATATTCTTCTCTATAGATTACAATGGAGGCAGATACTCTTCTCACCTTTTATTTCATTTGTAAATTTTTTTTTTAAAAGTTAACCGAAGCTGGGCTTGGTGGCTCATGCTTGTAATCCCAGCATTTGGGAGGCTGAGACCAGAGGATCCAGGTTCGCGGCCAGCCTCAGCTACCTAGTGAGGCACTTCACAACTTAGTGAGACCTGTTTCAAAATAAAGAAAAAAAAATAGGGCTGGGGTGTAGCTCAGAGGTAGAATGCCCCTGAGTTCAATCCGCAGTACTGAAAAATTAAAAAAAAAAGTTAGTTAACCAACACAAAAACATAGAAGTTGTGCTTATTAGTGGGATACCATACAAAGTTTCACTGTGCATACATTGCATAATGTTTAAGTCAAGTTAAATATTTATCTCCACATATATTTGTAGTGAAAACTTGCAAAATCTTTTCTCTCATTTTTTTTTTTTTTTTTTTTTTTTGCGGTACTGGGGGTTGAACTCAGGGGCATTCTACCTCCGAGCTACACCCCCAGCCCTATTTTTTATTCTTTATTTTGAAACCGAGTCTCACTAAGTTGCGGAGTGCCTCACTAGGTAGCTGAGGCTGGCCGCGAACCCGGATCCTCCTGTCTCAGCCTCCCGAATGCTGGGATTACAAGCATGCGCCACCACGCCCGGCTTCTCTCATTTTTAAAAATGCTTTTTTTATAGTCAACATTTTAAATTTTGTTTATATATAATATATATTTGTTTATATATATTATTATTGGTTCATTGTAATCATACATCTTTGTTAGGTACAGACTGGTAAAGGCATACATGCACACATTTCTGTTGCATTTTTTTCCTTTGCTATTATTTGGTAGTTAAAATGTATATATATATATACATATATATATATGTATATATATATATGTATATATATATATATATATATATATATCAGTTACACTAGAACATAACATTTGCATGTCAAAATTATGGAAAGACTAAGCTAAAGTAATAAAAATGCTTAGTTATCTTAATACAAAGCTAAATGTTGCAGTAGTCAAATCAGTGAAGAGTATTATATCCCTTCTCTAGATTTTATAACAGACAGCTCAAAGTTTATTTTCTGAAAAGAGTTGAATGTGTCATTCTGTGTCATTGTCTAGTTCTTTGCCATCATTGCAATCAGAACCATATGCTTTGAAACCAATGATCAAGTGGCAGACTTTATTTTCTGTTTTGAATATCGAGTCAACTATTGCAAAAATTGAGTAAACTTTTTTTTTGCTTAATTGTAAAGCAAACCAAAATTGATTCAAAAGGAAGCAAATTATAAATGGATAATAGTAGAAGATATTAATACACAATATCCTAGCAACATATGTATATAATATATAATATGTATGTGCTATATTTTATATACAATCTGTGCATATATATACATATATATGTGTAATATTATATATACACACAATCTTGATTTGGAGAATGCATTGTTAGCAAAATATGTAATATATAGTTAAATTATTCCATTGAATATTTGCCCAAATAGCACTGTCATAATTCTGTCATGTTTAAAAAGGGAAAGAAAAATTTAACTGTGTTAGAAATATTATTTGTACATCAAGTAACTAGAAAATTGAACTATAGTGCATTTCTTGAGTAGTTTTATAGCTGGAGACCCTAAGAAGTTTGCTATTAGAAAAAAAAAAACAAGATCCTTGTTTCACAGAAAAAATGTTTTCTACAGTTTTTACTTTCATCACTAATCTTACTGTACAGTTCAATTATCTGCAGATAGTTCATTGATGTTTTAGCATTTAAATTTACACTTTAAGTAAATCATTGTTTAAATGCCCTTGAGACCAAGAGTATCTGCCAAATAATAGATCATATATAGAACATTTTCTTTAAGAAACATGATGTTCTAAAAACATTGAACTCTTTCAGCTTCTTAAAAATATTGTAAGTGTAGTATCTACATTTGTTAACAACTACAGCAATTCTTTCAGAGAACTCATCTCAAGTATTTCATGAGCAATTTAATTTACCTACAAAATAAATTTAAAGTCATATTTAATCATATAATAGTAACATATTTCAGTGATATTTATCAGTATATTTAGATTATACATTTTTATATATTTGTTTTGTGTGTTGCTGGGGCTTGAAGCCAGGGTCTTGCATATGCTAGACAAGTGCTCTCTCACTAAGCTACATACCAGCCCAGATTGTATTTATTTTTATTTTTAATAATGTAAATAGAATCATATCTACATCAGGCATGAAATACCCTGATAGCTTTTTATCAGGTTCCAAATAATATCAGAAGAGCTCACTCTGGCCTACAGATCTGTAATACATTACTCCCTGGCTACCTCTGGGATCTTGTGTGGTCCCTCACTCAACTCCAACCACTTTTCCCACCTGAGGTCCATATTAGGTCTCATTCCTGTAGCCCGGAACCTCATTCTTCTAAATTGGATTCATACAGCTCCCTCTTCCTTCAGGACACCATCTAGAAAGGAACTCTTCAGTGACCTTTGTTGACCCTTTCCCTAACATTGCATCCCATCCCTCTCTATCCTCTTTTGCATGTTTTCATAATTGCTTATAAGTTAATCATCAATATTGCAAGAGTATGTATATTTTTTCAGCCTCGCTGATGGAGACACTATCTTTCCTTATCTCCCTTCACAATTCTTTCAGGGATTTCTTTCATATTTAATTATTGCTTCTTAGGCTCCATCAAATCCTTTGGATCTATTTTCCAAATCAGTCCTGAATATGATGACATTGCACATTTTCCCTCCTACACTTGGTTACAAAATTCTTCTATCTCCAATTCTTGTTCTTCTGTAGTCTGTTCTCTTTACTTTATAAAAGTAAGCTTTTATAAATACATCAGCTGGTGTAACTCTGTATCTGGAAATGGCTCCAGCTCATTTAAATCAAAAGCCCAGATTCTCTCATGAATTGTGTACATGACTTAAGTCTACATTTGCTCTTGAATCTCCTCTGCTTTTCTTTACCTTCCTCCTGCCAGTGCGGACACAGCCTTTCCAGGTATTCTTCAGCCTCAGAATTTTTGAAGTTCTATTTGTTTTCTCTGGATATTCACATAATAATATTTACTTCTGATCTTTTCTCCAATTATTCCTTCCCAATCAGAGTTTCTCTCTGATTGAGTTATAAACTCAAGAGCCAGGTATGGTAGTAAACACCTATAATCACAGTACTTGGGAGACTGAGACAAGAGGATCACAGATTTAAGACCAGCCGCAGCAATTTAGCAAGGCCTTCAGCAACTTAGCAAAACACTATTTTCAAAATAAAAAATAAAATTGGTTTTATCTCAGAGGTATACTGTCATTAGGTTCAATCCTAATTCTGTAATATATATACATACATATATATATATATATATATATATATATATATATATATATATATATATATATACACTCCTGCCTTTGACACCCCTATTCTACTTCCTTTTCTTGACGTATTCTTCTTTCTCACATTTACCACCATCTAACGTAGAATATATTTTACATTTTCAGAGACTGTAAGTCTTATAGAGGTAAGGAATTTTATCTGTATTATTTACAACTCTAATCCCAGAACCTAGAAGAATGGCTAGAATATAAGAGATGATCAGTAAATAGGTTTTGAATGAACAAATTAATACCAAGAAGCAAAAAAATTATAAACAAGACAGAAAAAAGTACCTTATTAAATAATAGTTTGAAATGTATTCAAAACATCATAAGTTTTTGAGTGGACAAATTAGCGGTTTCACGACTGCTAATTCTAACACATGTGCACTATAATTACAAGTTTATTTGAAATATACACTCCAATTTAACTTCTGCTAAAGTAAGCTAGATTACATATGTATTCCTCATAAAGTCATGAAATTGTATCCATTTTCTCAAAAGTAAAGTTTTCCTTATCTTACTCACTTAGTAGTCAGTGAATGAAAATAATTAATTGGAGATTGGATATGAAAATACTAAAGTCATGACTTTTGATATTAAAAAATAAACACAAATAACTGTACTTTTCTAGAATCCCCAAATGTTTCCAGGTACCTACGTCCTAGGATACATGATCTTAAGGAATTATTCCTTAAACTATAGTAAATTATTGCACTTAACTCGTGCAGCAAAATCTATCTCCTCAAGGGAATGGTATGTATAGTATAACATCATCTTAGGAACTTTCCCATTCAAGTTATCAAGAAGCTAGTTCTCTAAGACATTATTAGAGCAGTCTATGAGTTTTATAAGACATCATTTGACTATTTGTGGCTAGAGAAAAAAAATCCCACAGCACTTCATTGAAACAAGGTCACAAGTCCCAGGGACCTGGCCTAATTCCAAATTAAATAATGACAGTTTGCTGCACTACATACCAACCTTTCCTTCACTGAAGAGAAAAATATTAACTTCAATCCAGTCTTATGGCTTTTTAGAAAGCAATTATATGTCCACAGACAGGGCAGAGTTAGAAAGTAGCTTCACAACCCACTTGTACGAGGTGAGGAATAAATATGTGAGCCAAAGAGTAGGGAAGTAAATTGCCTTTGGAATTTTAATTAATAGCCTAAGAGTTGGCATTCAGGAGTTATGAAAGGAATGGGATATATAAGGAATTTCCAAAATAGTGTCTTACATCATGGAAAGGTGTTAAGGACTTCTATTGGAAGGATTTTTCCATTGACTAAAGGGAAAGATTTGCCTTGAGTAATGTGTTAATGATGAGAAGTTTAATAAGAAGGATGAAACTTTTACCAGGAATGATTCAGGAGAGCCCTAAGTACTCAAGTAGTTGTAATTGATACCAACTGAGAATGACCACATTTCCTCACAGATGTCTTCCATTACTCCCCACGTGTCAGGTTGGTCACTAATGGTAGCTCTTCTGTGCCATTTGTCAAATTTGCTTTTAATTATTTCTAACTAGTCCTGATCAATTTTAATAGATTCTAGGAAAAGATTCAGATAATGCTTCTGGTAAAGAAAATGGTCTTGTTGCTAAATAGAAAATGAATAATAGTAAAACACAAAAGGAAATGCTTCAAACAGAGAAGCAGATAATTTTCATCTTCTCCTTAAATAAGTATGATCTATTGATTTGAATAACCAATTATATGAAAAAAATCAATAAAATTATTTTTGTATAATAAAATTACCAATATGTTTGGGACATATTGGATTTGTGAGAATTTTATACTAGAATATAACAGATTTATTGACCCATTTTTGAACTTTACATACACAGGTGCAATTACAATTGTCTTTAACAATCAAAGTTTAAAATATTTTATCCAGGTATGTAATCACAATGCTCATAAAACTAGTAATTATAGTATCTGATGTTTTTTTAAAACTCCAATGACCTTAAAATCTTAAATATTAAAGAAATAAATGGAATTACTTATTAATTTTAAAGTTTTACATTAATTTTAAAAAATTCTAAAACTGAGGCCCTGCTCTTGCTCTCAAAAAACATAAAATCAGAATATAGAAGCTTCATCAAAACCTTTCCCCCCCTTTTCCATCCTTCAAACTCCTAAATTGTATATCTTGGGTTGAGAGCTATTGCTCTTAAGAATTTCTCATATTTAAAATATTCAAATAGAGGCCAAGTTTCTGTTCTAAAAATCTAATTAATTGTTTTGATATGGTAAGGGGTTTCATGCTTTTGAAACTACGGTATAAACAAGGGTCTCTCCTACACCTTCCTAGTGACAGTTACTAATAAACTCTTTGAAGTTAGGTCTCCATGAAAGGGTAATGCAAAAATCCTTTTGGTAACTGGAAATGAATCAGTCAAGCTTCTCAGCTACTCCCTAAGCAAGTTCCAGTAAATCTCCTATTATTTGGCTCATTTCTCCTAACTCCTGTTGTGATTTAATTCTGCTTCAGTCCTATCCAAATTACAGCTTTTGCAAGATTTTGCTTAGCAAATAACTTTTCAAACTATATTATCAGTTCTTGTCAAAATTGCATGTTGGAGTCTACAAAAATCATTTTAATACTAAAAATCTCTCTAGAATTTAATTACTTTGGAATTTTGTCATATGTGTGAAAAGAGTAGTTAGCTCCAAGAATAGAGGTAGGACAATTTTGTTAGGGGTGTATGTGTGTATATATTTTAATTTAAAGTTCAAAACAAGTTCAGCAGATTAGAATTCCAGAATAAAATGAAGTTGGATATTAGCCCCTGTTTTATTATTCAAGGGTAAAATTAAGTCATTGTATTTCCTTTCAGAAGCTTCCCACCTAAGTAATGTAGCTACAAGCTGACAGCTATTTCACTTACTTAGCTTATTTCTTTAATAGTAAAAAGTCAACATATAATTCAACTAAGGTTTTATTTCTATCTATATTTGTAGAATGCTCCCAACTTGAAGTCACATTTAAGGTGTTTCATACTAACATCTGAGAGTAACTATTTAAAGACTCAAACATTAGCCCATGTATAATCTTTTGCTTTGCTCCTTCATTCATTTTGTTTTTTACTCTTCTTCTGTAGTGCTAGGGTTGAACCAAGGGATTTAAATATATGAGGCAAGTGTTTTACCACTAACCTACAAATTCTGCCCATTTAAATTTACCTTAGTAACCAGGTATGGTATCACATGCCTGAAATCCCAGTACTCCAGATGCTGAGACAGGAAGATCACAGGTTCAAGGTCAGTCTCAGAAAGTTAGTGAGGCTCACAGATTCACTAAGGAGACCTGGTTTCAAAATTACAAAAGTAAGGCAGTGACATAGCTTGGAGGTAGAATGTCCTTGGGTTTATCTCTCTCTTTATCTATCTATCTAATCTCTCTCTCATATATATATATATATATATATATATATATATATATATATATATATATATATTTTTTTTTTTTTTTTTTTAGACTGGGTCTTGCTAACTCTCCAGGCTGGGTTCGCAGCCAGCCTCAGCTGCTTGGTGAGACCCTCCGCAACATAGTGAAACCCTGTTTCAAAATAAAGAATGAAAAATAGGACTAGAGGTGTAGCTCAGAGGTAGATGCCCCTGAGTTCAATCCCCAGTACCACAAAAAAAAAAAAAGAAAAGAAATGTGTGTGACATAGAAAGTCACTAGATGTCTTGAACAATGCAGAAAGATGATTTGACTTATTGAATTGGATTATGTTGAGATAAAAAGTGATGAACATGGGCTTATGTTGAGAATATTAAGAAAATGGGAATAAAAGTGTGTGTGTGTGTATGTGTGTGTGTGTGTGTGTGTGTGTGTGTGTGTGAATCACTGTTAAAAGAGTTTTGTTAGAAGTTTAATGTAAGCCAGGCATGGTGGCATATGCCTGTAATCCTAGCACTTGGGAGGCTGCGACAGAAGGATCTTAGGTTTCAAGCCAGCCTCAGCAACTTAGCAAGATGCTCCTCAAGTTAGTGAGATCATTTTAAAAAATAGAGAGAGTATGAGAGTGCCCGGGGTTACATTCCCACTACAAAAAGAAGGAGGAGGAGGAGGAGGAGGAGGAGGAGGAAAGACTGTTTAAAATAAACTCAGGAAAATTTTCAAGTCTTTTTTTATTTCCTTGTTACTGGGGATTGAACCCAAGTTCTACCTCTGAGCTATACCTTCAGCCCTTTTTACTTTTTGTTTTGAAATATGGTCTCACTAAGTTGCTGAGGCTGGCCTCATACTTGTGATCTTCCTGTCTCAGCCTCTCAAGTACTGGAATTATAGGTGGGTACCACCATGCCTGTCTTCCGAATCTTAAATATTGAACTGAAAAGATTTTATAAAGTGAACACATGGGTATATTGATGACTCAGAATAAAAAAAAAAAAAAAAAAAAAAAAAAAACTGTTACCAGCATTACTAAAACCTCCTTTAGTCCTTCAGTTAATATCCTCTCCATTCCAGCCCAGATGTGATAATTTTCCTAATTTTTATAACATATGTTAGTTTTTCATGTTTTCTAACTGTATCCAAATAAAATCATATTGTGCTAAATAGTTTCATGTCTGGGACTTTTAAAATAGATTATGTTTGAAAAATGTGTCTATTTTATCAAATAGAGTAATAGTGGAAGCAATTATCATGGTTCTTCAATGGATTCACATAATTGATGTTTGCTCCTTTCATATACAAGAGGGTTAAACTCAATCATTCATTCTAATTATTAACCACTATTTCCTTTTGGATATTCTAATTAAAACTGGATTTGCCTGTGGAAAAAATGACAATTTTTTCTTCTTCCCATCTTTATAACTTTTTTTTCTTTCGTCCTTACCTTGAACAAAGCTTTCCATATAATGTTGAAAGCAAATGATGGTAGTAGGCATTCTTGTCTTATTTTTAATTTGATGAAGTTTTCAGTGTTGAAGTATTAAACATTATGTTTGTGTTAGTTTGTTGTTTTCATACCCTAGGTCAAATTTTGAAAGTCTCTTCTATTTAAAGTATACTAAATAAGTAAAAAATAGTAAAGTAAAATTTTATCATTTCTTTCTGCCTCTACAGTAAAAATCATATGCTTCTCTTATTTTGCAAAGGCAGTCAATTACATCAATTGATTTTTCAAATGTTAAGCCAATCTTAGATTCTTTGAATAACTCTATTTAATAACTAAACTATTGTTTGTTTCATATTGTTGCCTTTATTTGGCCTTTGTTTTGTTCATCATTGGCACATGAATTTTCATAAAAGAGTTTGGTCTATAATTTTCCATTTTTATAATGTCCTTATCTGTATAGAAAAAAGAATACACACTCATAAAATAAACTGCATTCTTTACTTTCTTTAGAGAATGTTGATTTGTGCAGATTGTTATCATATTTCCCCTTAAATGTTTGAATTAAATTCATTGGTATGGTTTTCTGAGCCTAGAATTCTCTTCACACAAAAGTTCGGAATGATGGATGCAATATCTTTAGTAAATCTAGGACAATTATGATCTTGTGTCACCTTTGGTGAATTGTGTTTTCTGAAAATCTAGTTCATCTAAATTTTCACATTTATTGGCATGAGTTTACTGACATCAGTAACCCTATGAAATATTCAGCTATTGAGACAGGGCAGAGAACCTCAGAACAGAAAGGCCTAAAAGAAGCCATCTCAATAAAGAATAGATATAGGTAAGGTTATAGATACTGGGATAACAGTACTACTTAATACAAAACTTCAGCCTCCTCAGTAACCAAAGGAAAAGGATGAGGGAACGAACAGATGGCAGCAGGAGATTAGAATGACCCGCTGACTTTTGGGATAGCAATTCAAATTGAGGATTGAAACTTGGCAAAAGACCCTGGGTCCCTAAGATCCAATTCTGGCCAATCACAAAAGAGCATATTGGGGAATAAAAGCTCACTTTCTAAAAACTTCAATGGTTATTCTCTTTTGGGGAACACGCCCCCCCATGTGGAGGGAGCTGTTTTTGTCTTCTATCTTCTCTTAGCTTAAAATCGATCTTTATATGTCTATACATACTATACTCTAGTCTGCTGATTTAATATTGCAGAGAATAACCCAATAAGAGGAAAACTCGTATCTTTTAGAGCAGAAAAGGAAGAATTTGGTTACACTATGACCAAGTAAATCTCTTCTTCACTTAGATCTGCACCCTTGAGTAAGCCTGCTGGTTATCCTCTGGTTAATCAGTATATGGCTCATCATATGGACCTACAGGCCAGACCTTATACAACATCAGGAAATGGTATTAACTATAGACTACTACATGTGTAGTGGTGTTGGTATGGTGTGTCACAGTTCACAATGGGCAGAGTTAAGGTAATGAATGTCATTACTCATACATAGCACACTCACAAGTGTATTCAGGCTGCAAATGCTGGTCCTGTCCAGAGTAGGTAGAGTAAGCAGGGTGTGTTCCAGCCAGGCCCCCCTCTACAGTTTTCCCCTACGAATAGGTAAATCTCAAAGCTATGGGACAGCTGAATTAATTGAAACTTGGATGGAGGATTTGAAGCTCCATCAAGGTCTCCCATGTACTCATTGTCAGAGATACAACATAGGGAAGGCTATGGATAGACATGTGAATAAATCTTATACCAGGACACTATTTTTTAATCAGTTCTTTATTTACAAATACCATTGTAGCAATTCATTGTTTGTAAAAATCATTGGTCTCTCTCCTAGGAGAAAATTGAGTGACAGGTTTCCACTACCAAACTATACCTGAAATTTCCTATGATAACAAATAACAAACACTCAATGACATATTATTCTTTATTTGACTGAAACTAATATATTCTAAATTGTTTTTGAAGAGAGTAACTACTCAAAAATAGCATGCTAACAATGACCAGAGGTGATATGTTAATAAAGATACTGTGAGAAGGCCTTTGAGAAAAAAAAGAAGGGGATTGAAATTCTTTAAGCAAAAACAGGAGTATATTAAATAATCATTTTATATAAAGAGGATTTACAAGCCATGCCAATAGAGCAAGAATTTCAAAATGATTTCACTTTATAGTTGTCATCAAAAGCAGGGGTGGAGGGAGCGGTTTTAAGTAAAATCTGAGAAGCTTTTGGCTGTAAAATTGAGAATCCAGGAAAGGGATGCTTACTTATCAAAGCAGCAGACATATATTGATCACCAACCATGACAGAGAACACAGCATGCAAAGTGTCTCTTCTGTGCAATCCTGACTCTGACTACAAACCAGAGTTGCAGCTGGTTTGTTTTTATTGCATTATTCATGGTGACCACTTCCAGAAACATTAGCATGGCCAAAATAAAATAGGAAAACCCCATTGCGGATATATAAGGACTGATGAAAAGGAGTCTAATAGTAAATCAGAGCTTGCATCCTGTTTTCACTGTTAGATACATCAAAAGTTTACTCAGAGCTGGATGTATTGGTACACACCAGTATTTGGGAAACTCACATAGGAAGACCATAGGTTTGAGGCCAGCCTTAGCAACTTAGCAAAGTCCTTGGCAACTTAGCAAGACCCTGTTTGAAAATAAAAATAAAAAATAAAAATTGAAAGAAAGGGCTGCAGTGTTGCTTGGTGGTAGACTGCTTCTAGGTTCAATTCCAAGTACAAAAAAAAAAGAGTCTAAGAAATCATCACAAGATAGAGGAATCTGATAGAACATAAGGACTAACTAAAATTAAATATTCTGCATGGTGCCCTGGAACAGAAACACTAAAGAAATCAATCTAAAATCCGTATGAATTATAATTGATATTAGTGAATCAATATTGATCCATTTATGATGACAAATGCATCATACTAATGTAAGATGTTAGTAAAAGGGGAAAGTGAGAGTGAGGTATGTCAGAACTCTGCAATCTCATAGCTTTTCTATAGATTTTAATTTATTTGTAAAATAACAATTCTATTTGGAAATGAGTTTATAAAGTATTCTCACTGAAAAAACAGTACATTTTTTTACAATTTCTCTAATGCTATGTGTTTGTTTAATATATTATTGGCTGTGGTAAGATATTTACCACATAGTAAATATTTTAATTGATTAGTTTTAGAGCAAGTCATAGCAGTTGAGGTCAATGTTCGATTGGGATGGTGTTTAGGATTCAGTAATTTTGATTTTATATCCACTGTGTGCAAGAATATATGTTCTGAATTTTTTGGTAAGTACCCAAGAAACAAAAAATTATCTTTATTTTGTATAGTAGAGATGCAAGATTTGCACCAGAATCTGTAATGCAATATTAGAAGTGGAGAGAATATAGCCTAGTGGAGGTGGCAGTGTGTCACTCTGGTCGTGCCTTTAAAATGGAGACATTGATTTTTTTAATTGCCATATCTGTGATTATTTAAGGCTCAGAGATATTGGGCATGCCAAGACATATGATTCTGAAGAGGAATAAACTATTACATCTCAGGGCAACCAGCATTAAGAAATCAGAATAAAGCTTGCTGGGCCCTTTCGAGTCTTGGAGGCACTATAAGACACTCTTTAAAAATTTGTAATATGCTTTTATTGGTACATTGTAGTCTCACATCATTATGTAGTTCAGAGTGATGGGGACATACCTGCACACAGTACTTCGTAAGCTTTCCGTTTCCCACTGCCTCCCCAATCCCTCCCCTTCCTCATTTGCAATATTAAGATTGGCACTGGTAATTTCACATATACATATAAGTTCAGTAGAAGTGTTTCCTTCATGGTTTTTTCCTCGCACCCCACTCTCCCCTAACTCCTTCCATTTATCCACTGGAGTTTCTCCTTCATTATCTAAAGTCCCACTTGTGTCCTGATTACTCCGTAGTTTCCGCATATAAAAGAAAACATATGATCCTTTATTTATGTTGACTAGCTAATCTCACTTAACATAGTATTCTTCAGGTTCACCCATTTTCCTGTAAATGACATAATTTTGTTTTTTTAATTGCCAAATAAAATTCCATTATATATCCCATAATTTTGCAATCCATTCATCTGTTGATGGACACCTGAGTTGATTCCATAACTTGATTTGTGAATTTTTCTGCTATATAAATTGATATGCATGTATCACTAGAATATTCTGATTTAAATTCCTTTGGAAAGATATCAAGGAGTGGTATAGCTGGATCATATGACACAATCACTTGTAGTTCTGAGAAACCTTGAGGCTGATCTCCACAGTGGCTGAATTAATTTGCAATCCCACCAACAGTGTATAAGTGTTCTCATTTCCCCAGATCCTTGCCAGTATTTGTTGTTGTTTGACTTCTTGATAATTGCCATTTTGATTGGGATTAGGTGAAATTTTACTGGAGTTTTGATTTACATTTCCCTAATTGCTTAACAAGGTTGAACATTTTTTCATATATTTATTAGTCATTTGCATTTTTATTTTGTGAAGTATCTAGTTCAATTGTCTATTTCTTGATAAGGTTATTTGGTTTTTATTGTTAAATATTTTAAGTTCTTTTCATATTCTGGATATTAGTTTTATTAAAGGAGTAGTTTTAAAGGCAAAGATCTTCTCTCATTCTGTAAGCTCTATTTTTAGAATCTTGGTTACTTTTGCTGAACAGAAACTTTTTAAATTTAATGTCATCCCATTTACTAATTTTTCTTTTAATTTCCTGAGCTTTGGAATCTTATCCTGGAATTTTAACCAGTGGCTGTTTTCTGGGGTGTTGATCCTATGCTCTCCTCTAGTAATTTCAGTCTCTGGTCTAATTTCCAAGTCTTTGATCCATTTTGAGTTGACTCTTGTGCAGGGTGAGAGGTTAGAGTTTAATTCCATTTTTATACAAATGGATATCCAGTTCTCCTAACACCATTTGATATAAAAGCTCTCTTTTCTGCAACTTTGAGAGGCTCTCAACAACTTAGTGAGATCCTGTGTTCAAATTTAAAAAATAAAATAAAATAGGGCTGATGGTGTAGCTCAGAGGTAGAATGCCCTTAGGCTCTATTCCTAGCTTCACACACACACACACACACACACACACACACACACACACACAAATAAATAAATAAATAAATATGGTTACACTGAAAATATTTTTCTTTATACCATAATTAAAGGGAATGAGTCAAGTTTTAAGCAAAATTAATCTTGGCAGAGAAGGAACTTATTAAAAGGAGTAGCTCACTGAATTCCGAGAGATTCTTTTGCCGAACAGACTGAAAGGGATATCCCAGAAAGACAGGATAAAATGGCACCATGGAACAATTTCACCACAGATGTTAAGGCTTCCATCATGAAACCCTGGTGTTGTAGTTCATATTGTTCTAAGCCATGATCCTCCCCTGTTCATGGGTCATTGGAACATGGCCATGGTAGCCTCTGAGACCTGGGAGTTGTCTCTTCTCTATCATCTTTGGTAGAGCTGGCCTTCTCTGTAATTTTAACTTCCTATTCTAAATATGAACCAGATTTATTCAAATGGAAACCCCGAATTGTACATGTTGTATGTGTTTTTGTGTGTTACACATGTTCTCACTGAGGAATGAGTACCTCTTTCTATTAGTTTTCCTAATTGATTTTGTTCTGCATTTGGTATCTACAGTAAAAAACAGTCTTTTGGCTTCCATTGAAATAAAATATGATAACTTCCCTTGAAGGAGGAGGGTTCATATTCTAATAAGACAGAAAAATGTCAACTGATATTCCTACTCATTTATTACTGTCAAGCTATATCAGCTCCAAGAAAACCTGCTAAATGCTTGTCATATACTTGATGATATTTATATTGTATTATTAGGAATTTTGGAATTTTCCTAACTGTACTGAGAAGGAGTGCTGTCCTTTGCTTTCCCCATTTTTTAGGTTATTTTTGTGAAATTTAGAGAGCAGAATTAATGAAATATACTTTGGTTCTACTAATGTTTATTGCAATCCTCTATATTTTAGCAATTAAAAAATAACATATTATGTAAAAAAGTCTTTTGTTAGATTATGATATGTATTACTTAATAGCATGCATACTAGCCAGGTTTCTCCAGGGAAATAGGACAAACAAGGTATATAAGTATGAGTGTATTGTATTGTGTGTGTGTGTGTGTGTGTGTGTGTGTGTGTGTGTGTGTGTGTGTGTATGATGGTGCATGAGAGAGAGAAAGAGAGAATTTAAGGTATTGGTTTACATGATCATGGGAGTGGGTGAGCTTACTAGTCAAAATCTATCTGTTGCATTCTTGAGTCCTAGGCAATCTGGAAACCCTTCCTTTTGGGACTTCTCTGTCTTTTAAGTCCTTCAGCTGATGATTATATAAGGTCCACCCACATTATGTAGGATGATTTGCTTTACTCTAAGCCTAGTCATTTAAACATTAATCAATTCTAAATTATATGTACATATATATGTATTATATGTGTTCGTATATACATACACATACATACACACAAGACAAATGTGTCAGAGCTTCTATTTGTAATCCCAGAAAAAAATAGAAAGCCATGAACCAATTTCTATATCTTTTTGGATTTGTTTCTCTGGAGAACTCTTATTAATCCAATTGCTAACATATCAGTTAGCCATTATCTTCATTGCTTTATGATAACTTCAAAATCTCATGGCATACAGTACTGCAAATTTATTGCTTATATATCTCCTGAGCAGCTTGGGTTGGGATGATGAAGTGGGGGTCTGGCTATTCAGCTTCAGGCTATGAGTAGTGGGTACCTCTGCTTTTCTCTGAACTGTAGTTTAGCTGAGTCTCTTATTCCACTTGGATGAGAGATGGAGACAGCAGGGAAGAAATAGAATAGAGAGAGCATATGAACATAAGGCCTGTTAAAATCTATGGTCAAAAATGGTACACTATTAGATTCACTCACATGTCATTGGTGAAGGCATCACAGGGCTATGTCTAAAGTCATGAAGAAAATAAGCATGCTCTGCTTGCCCACGCTAAGGCCATATTTTGTGTGTACAGGTGGGAGGAATGAAGATCTGGGATAAATTGCCTGTTCTATGAACAGATCTGTAGCCTAGCAAAGTAAGAAGAGCACTGTCTTAAAGGTTCAATAAACCTGGATTTCAATGCTGCCTTTGTGCTGTATCATCAGTTACAAAATGAGGATGGTCATTTATTTAATTTTATTCATAAGATTTAGAAAATAATAATTATAATATCTATAGAAACTCAGTAAAAGATCCATTGCTATTTTTTTTAATAATAAAAGTGTTTCCAGGCAGTGTTTTAAAGCAGGGCTTTCTTTTTTTATTGTAATAATTCGTGCTTTGTATATATACATTTTTGTTAGGTACAAATTGATATAGACAAATGTGCACACATTTCTCATCTGACCCTTTCCCCAATTCCCACCCCGCTCCCTCGCCCTCACTCCCTCTAAATACTGTACTTATACTAAACCAGATGCATATATATAGTAGTGTAACAAAAAGCTTGTCCTAAGAAGTCTATTGAGATAAGTATTACAAATTTATTAACTTTGTCACCTTTTTTTTGTGTGTGTGTGGGACTATGGATTGAACCCAGGGGCATTAATCTACACCCCCAGTCCTATTTTTCTTATTCTTTATTTTGAAACAAAGTCTTGTTAAGTTGTGGAGGGCCTTACTCATTAGCTGAGGCTGGCTGTGAACCCAGATCCTCTGGTCTCAACCTCCCATGTACTGGGATTACAAGAGTGCACCACCACACTCAGCTTAACTTTGTCACTTTTAATGCACTTTTTTATTTTCATTATTTAGATTATTAAAAGGTATGAAGATATTGCATCAGTACCATAATACTATAAGTTTCATAAATTCATTTCTTGTTTTAAATACTGATTAATCAACCCTTATCTTTAAGTTGTGTGAGTGATCACAAACAACAAAGTAAACAGGACAACACCATCACTCTGAGATTGCTGTCACTCACTCTGAAGACTCTCAGAAGTCTTCATGCAATTCTTTGAAACATTAGTTGCTACTTATTTTTTTTTCCTAATTCCCTCCTCAAGTTTGTTTCTGGCAAACGTAAACTCAGACAACATTACAAAGACAATTTTCACTGACCAAACTTTACCCATGTCTCTCTGAGTCCTTTTCTCAACTAGACCTCCTGGGCTACATAGCAGTTTCAGCATGAATCAAATTGCTAAATCAATTTTGAGGGGATCTGAGCACCCTGGTTTCCCCTAAGGGAGAATTCCTATTAAGTCTGTTGAGCAAGAATTCTTCCCTATCTTGATATCTCCTCTTAAAGTAAGTTGGTAACCATTAGCCGCTACCCTACTCATTGGCTACAAATCTCCACTTTCTCTTATTGTATTTGGAATGGAAACTAGTTCTATGTTGCATCTTTTCCCTTATTGCAGTAATTTCTGAATAAAATCTGTTTTAACCACATCAACTATTGTCCAGCTCTGGCTTTCTTTCATAGGTGGCTAATTAACATAGCAAGCCACAAACAAGCTAAAGAAAAGAAAAAAAAAACCATAGCAAGCCTATCATCAGAGATAAAACTGGGAATAATAAATCTGGCACACCTTCTTTTTACAGCCCCCAAAGGAAGTCCAGAAGGAGGATCAATAACACTGGCAGCTATGAGATTTTTTAAGTGTAAGACTACTCCAAGTTAGTACTTGCCCTGAGTGGTTTAATTCCTGTTTTCCAGCTGGGACTGACTTTAAATTATACTCACTGAGGCAACATGAGTTCTTGTGTATTTTTTTTAGGGTGGCAAACAGGAAACTGAATTCATATTTTCTCACTCCACAGCCACTCTATATGAGAGGAAATCAGAGAGACAGGAATAGGTGTAGCCAGATAAAAAGAGAAAGAAGAGTAGATTATACCTCTGGGGCCTGCAGCAAGGAAAATCCCACTGCAGCAAGGGTCCCTGATGTGGAATTTAAAGGAGAGGTAGAAGTCTGAGCACATCCGTTCCTGTATTGCATGTATGCACTGATATTCCTACCTTGCAAGTTTTAGCCAGTGAATCAATTCCACATGTATCATTCTTCTCTTATTTTCTTAATCTTAGAGGATAAATTATTCCTACCATTGTATAGATGAAATTACTGGAGCCTCAGTAAAATTCAGAGGTCTGCTGTATGCATCACACTGGTAAGGTTGCTAAGCAATGCTGAGTAACTCCAAGGCTTCTCTCATAACCCTTTGCAACCTCCTTTCATAAAAAAGAAATAAGAGGAGATCAGTAGTATCCAGGATGCTTTGACAAAGAAGTCAGGACAAACTGACTTTCGCCCTCCTTTTAAGAGAGTATGTAAACTTATAAAACAGAACAGGATTGAATTTCTTAACTTCAAGCTATAATATCCTAATTAGGCTAGGGAAGTTGTTTTTATTCTGTCTTTTCTGGGAGTTCTATAGGTACTTCAGAGCCCTTGAATGGGGGCAGGAGGGAATAGTTAAGCTAGGCTTAGGTAAATCTTTTAAGAATCACCCGGAGTAGTGTAACAAATACTTGGTAGGTCCAAATCAGAGAACAGTTTTGTTTTACCATCACTGGCCTAGCTCAGAAATAAAAATAAATCAACTCTTGATTCACATAATGTCTCTTAGATGAATCTCAAGGCAGTTTCATTGACAGATGTCACCCTTAAAAGACTACAGAGCCTTTCTATGTAACTATTTTAGATGTAGCTCAGTGATAAAGCACCTGTTTGTCATGCACAAGACTGGATTCAATCATGAGGAACACACACACACACACACACACACGTTACATACTTACATATTGTATGATTTAATGTATATATAACATTCTTGAAGTTACAAAATTATAGAGGCAGTAAGTAGTGGTTGTCAGAAGTTAAAGCAGAAGTGAGAGCAGTAGGGAAGTAAATGTGACTACATTAAGTTGGGCACAGTGGCACACACCTGTAATCCCAGTGTTTGGGAGGCTGATACAGGCAGGTTGCAGGGCAGCACCTCAACTACTTAGACAGACCCTCAACAACTAAGTGAGACTTTGTTTTAGACCCTGTACCTAAAAAAGTAAAAAGGGCTATAAGTGTAGCTCAGAGGTAGAATGTTCCTGGGTTCAATTCCCAGGACACACACACACACACACAAAAGCAAAAAATAAAATAAATAAATAAATAAATAAATAAATAAATAAATATATAAATAAATAATAAATACATAAATAAACAAGTAGTGAGTACATTTACTCAGGATGAAAGTGGTCTTTATTGTGGTTGTATGAAAGTGATCTTTATTGTGACTGTAAGAGTAATTACACAGAAGTATAAATGTGAAAAAAGTATGTAAAGGTAGTGAGACATGGATAAGGTCCTTGAATGTCAATTTCTTGATAAAATGCATTGAGCAAAACTGATTACTGGTATAGAAATCTCTCTGTATTTTTTATAACTTTATGTGAATCTGCAATTAATCAAAATAAAGAGAAAAAAATGGCCCAGAAGAAAGTAAAAATTTATAAGATTCTATCCTTGGGTCTTTTTAAAGTAAACATAACTAAATTATTTGAATATCTAGAAAGTAAACTCATTCAGTTTTGCCACAAAGCTAACAGAGTTGGCATTCAAGAATCACTATTATTGCCAGGCATAGTAGTACATGATCATAATACCAGTACTTGGGAGACTGAGACAGGAGTATTGCAGGCTTGAGGTCAGCTTTAGAAAATTAGCAAAGTTTTGTTCAATTCTTAGTACCAAAAAGAAAAGAAAATATTGACTATTATTACCTGAGTATGGCAATATAGGAACTACTCAGTGCAGTAGCTACATGTACTAAAGAGGCTGGGGCAAGAGAATTGCCAAATTGAAGGCCCATTTAAGAAATTTCAGGAAAATAGATAACACAGATGATAGATTTTTTAAGTGGAAGGGATTGTTCTAGTCAACTTTCTTACAGAAATAATCTACAAGGTTGATCATGTAACATAGAGGGAAGAAGATTTATTTTCTTAGGTTTCGATTCAGTCCACGTGAAGCTGGGGGCCATGGATCTCAGGGGACAGTGGCAAGAGGTGAGGGAGGTAGAGTACATGGGCTCTGCTCCTCACATCATGGAAGCCAGAAACAAGAAAGTGAGCAAGGGGAGGAGGAACTATTCCCCAAGGTGACATCCCCTGGGTCCCACCTTCTCCAGCTACACCCTATTTGCGTAGGCCACAACCCAAATAAATCCATTACAATGGATTTATCCACTGTTGGGATTACAATGCTGATGACTCAATCACACCAACTCCAAACATCAGTGTAGAAGCTCTTCAAGGGGCCATTCTGTATCTAACTATAACATTCTGCCCTGGTCTCTGAAGAGCTCATGCCCATTTCAGAATGCAAGATGTATTTAGTCCTCTCCAAGAGTTCCCATAGTATCACTCAAAAGTCCCAAAGTCCAAGTCTTCTCTGAGACTCAGTGTGAACTGTTGTAAGCCCCTGTAAAAGACAATAAAGATCAAAATAAAAAACAAGTTACATGCATCCATTATACAATGGCAAAAAGTAAACCATTGCATTCCCAAAGGGAGGAATAGCACCATACAAAGAAGGAATGGGGTCAAAAGATTAACAAAATCTGCTAGGGCAAGCATTTGATCATGCAGCTCCATTTCTGGCTTTCAGGGGACATAGAAGTGAGAAGTGATTTCCAAGGGGCCTTGGCAGCCCCACCTTTGCTGCCTAGCTGATTGCAATGGGCAGTGTACTGCCTCTTCCAGGCTGGCCCCATGCCTCACAGTTTGCAGCCTTTCCTTGCAGTCATGCCACATTTCTGGTGTTTCTAAATCTAGGTTTTCTCTCGCAACCTTGCCTTCACCCTCACAACTTCACAAATTGCCCCATTGGACCTTGTTGTAGAAATTATCACCTGCTGCATGTTGCCTGGCTTCCAAGGCCTTCCTGTGAAATCTGCAGGGGAAGCCTCCATGGTCTGCTTTTTCTTGCAAAGTCAGCTTTACCTGGGTTCTGACATGGACGACCAACAGAAAAGGTAGTCATACCCTACTTAATCATTGCTGCTGGAGTCTTTCTAATCACAGCCACTGGGCCTGCTCCATCAGAGCTGCCACTAGCCCCAGAACCTTCTGGACTGCCCCTGGCTCCAACTCCATCAGCCACCTTCATCATGGTCATTGCTGGGCCCACCTCCACCACAGCCACCACTTCTCCCTTCCTTTCAGCCATCTTACTTCCCTCTATGACATCATTTCTCTGTGCCCTACCTTGACACATGCCTTCCTAGACAAACTGAAAATCTATAAAGTCTCTCTCTGCTTTATTTTCCACTCTTAAAATTTAATGTACAGTTACCTGAATGTGGACATAAATATCCACAATCTTCAGTTTGGATATTTTGCTGTTTTGAGATTTCCTTTGCCTTTCTATCCACATTCTGGCCCTTCCAATTTCCTCTCATAAACAAGTTCCAGAGAGTCACAATCCATGTGGTCAAACTTAGATATAGCAGCAACCCCACTTCCCTGGTACCAAATTCTGTTCCTGTCAGCAATCTTACAATTATAATCTAAAAGACTGACCAAGTAAATTAGAGAAAAGAGGACTTATTTTATTGCAGTTTCAGATTCAGTCCATTTGAGGCCAGGGACAAGGATCTTAGGTCATGGTGGAAAGAGGCAGTGGTAGGAAAGCATATGGGCTGTGCCCATCACATCATAGAGTTTAGAAGCAAGAAAGCAAGCAAGGGGAGGGTAAACCATATATAATCCCCAGGGCCACAATCCCAGGGACCTACCTAATCCAGCCACATCCTGCAGGCCTAGGCCATCACCCAGGTTAATTCATCACAATGGAATAATACACTCCTGGGATTACAAAGATCATGACTCAAGTGAATCAACACCAAACACCAATGTATGAGTACTTCAAGGGGCCATTCTATATCTAACTAAAACGGTGCTATAACTCAGAGGTTGAACATTACTGGGTTCAACCCCCATTACTGTGAAGACAGAAAAAAATAAAAGTATTCACTATTATCACACAGAAGAAAAAAAGGTTTCCTGAAACTGTTAAGACAACTTCTAGACTATATGTTCTGTGTATATGTAAGCATCATCTCAATTTCTCATTTTCAAAACCTTGCAAGGAAATTACTATTATTGTTCTCTCTATATGTATTGAAAAATAGTTCTTAGAATTTTTATCAAAAGTCAAAACACTCCTCCCAGTGTTTGGTTTATGCAATTCCAAGTGTTATTTGTATTTAACTATTATGTATTTATTTTGAAAACAACTTTATTGTGCAACTATAGAATAAAAGTAAATTTGTTCAAAAAGAAGTTCATGAATACAGTGTTAGCACATGCCTACACACATTTACTGATGAGAAATTTTTGCTAATCAAATATTTTTTTTTTTTACTTTTTTTTATTATTCGTACATTGTAAGCAGACATCTTTGTTAGGTACAAATTGAAAACGACATATGTGCCCACATTTCTCAAATGGATTATAAAACTATGGGATATGTACACAATGGAATTTTACTCAGCCATAATGAAGAACAAAATCATGTCATTTGCAGGGAAATGGATGCAACTGGAAAACATTATACTAAGTGAGATTAGTCAGTCACAAAAACTAAAAAATTTTATGTTCTCCCTAATGTGCGGATGCTAGGGAGAAAATGGGGTATAAGACAGACTCCAGATGAAGAAGTGAAGAAGGAGAAACCTTAGATAAGCAAAGAATTTGACTTAACTGAAGGTGATGTAGGAGGGAGGCAACACCCCAATGCACATGATATACTTTCACAAACATATGAAAGTCTATCACTAAACTGAACCTGAGAAGGAGGGAGGGCAAGGGAGTTGGACAGGAATTCGGGAAGGGTTAAATGAGAAATTTGTGCATGTATGCCTTTACCAACTTGCACCTAACAAAGATATATGATTACAATGCACCAATTAAAAAAAAGGAAAAAAATGGACAGGTAAAAACAAATAATATTGAAATAGGGTCTTACTAAGTTACTGAGGGTCTTGTTAAGTTGCTGAGGTTGGTCTCAAACCTTCTGTCTCAGCCTCCCAAATACTGGGATTACATGTGTACACCACCATACCAACAATATTTCCTTTTTTATTACACATGCCTTATAAACATACATGTTTTACAATTATTCTCATAATAACATAAATGTAATGACTTCCCAGTATAATCCATCTGTCCTCCCAGATAATCTTTTTGTCTCTTCCTGTACCTGCATTTTGCATATACAGGAAGATTGTCACAGAACAATCTGCAAAGCCCTGAACTAGGCAGGCCAAGTTTGGTTTCTGAGCCCTAACATGGGTGTGAACACTTTTCTCACTAAGTGATAATAGCTAATGTTAATAATAAATAATACAGCAACAGCAAATAAAGATTCTGTATGTAGCATAAACATCTGAGAATTTAAATATAATAACCTGACCTGTCTATACAGACATCCCATTTCTGCCAACTCTTGACAAAGATTGTAAAAAAACTGCCCTCTGGGTTGCAATAGGAAATCTCTAATCAATTTTGTACTTAGTCTCTGATTAAGAGCCACAAGAGGAAAAGAGTGAAAGGAAAAGGAAGGAGAAGGAAAGGCTGGAGAGAGCAGAGGCCTAAACTCCAGAGGACAGAGAAAGCCGCCACCGCAGCAACAGCAGGGTCCTCCTCTCTGCTGGCAGGCCAGCCTCCAGCTTGGTGAAGCCATCAGAGCAGCTTCTCCTGCCAAGGCGCTGCACACAGCCTCCAGGCCACTGCAAAACAGCAGAGTCTTTTTCCACAAGAAGAAAAGACCAGTGTCTGCACCACAAGCCCTGCATATTCCACATGTATACTCCCTTTGCTTGAGAAAGTAGAAAAAAAAAAGGCAGAGTCATAGATTTTCCTTACTTTCTTCTGAAGCAAACACTTGACCTACTTTGGATAAGCCTTAAGAAATTAGATTCTTAGAATGACACATTTCTTCATTTGGTATAAAAAAAAGACAAACTAGTTCATAAAAGGTATCTAGGTATCTCAGAAGATAATCATGATGGTAATAATGAAATATTGTTCACCGGAAATCATCTTGTATATGCTGAAAGAAACCATGACAAATAGTTTTATAGTTTTTTTTTTTTTCAGTACTGGGGATTGAACCCAGGGGCATTCTACCTTCAAGCTATACCCCCCAGTGTATTTCTATTTTTCATTCTTTATTTTGAAACAGGGCCTCACTAAGTAGTTGAAGCTGGCCTCAAATCCAGATCCTCCAGTCTCAGCCTCCCAAGTACTGGGATTACAAGTGTGTGCCACCACACTCAGCTCAAGGTTGTGGTTCTTAATATACATACTTTTAAAAATGTAACTCAGCCGGGCGTGGTGGCGCATGCTTGTAATCCCAGCATTCGGGAGGCTGAGACCGGAGGATCCGGGTTCGCGGCCAGCCTCAGCTATCTAGTGAGGCACTTCGCAACTCAGTGAGACCCGGTTTCAAAATAAAGTAAAAAGTAGGGCTGGGGGTATAGCTCGGAGGTAGAATGCCCCTGAGTTCAATCCCCAGTACCGAAAAAAAAAAAAAATGTAACTCATGATTTTTCACTTGATGCTGCTGCTGAACTTCTCAAGCAAGTTCAGTGGAGTGGACATCAGTTTATTTTAGAAATACGTGTTTGTCACCCCCATTTGATGTGTTCTTTATTGTGAGCTCTAGCCAGAGTTAAAGGTCTCCTGTAGTAGGGGAGAGTGATCTTCTAGAGGTCAGAGAAATACTTCAGGAATCCACACATCCAATACTCATCTGCACACTACCACTTTTACCACTTTTGGAAGAAGACAAAAAAAAAAAAAAAAAAAAAAGCCTTCTAATAAATAATGACTCCAGAGAAATTTTGGGGAATGTAATGAATAGATGAAAATTCTTTACTTAAAATCCTGGGTGTTATTATTCAAAATGTAATTAATATTTAAATATTCTGGAATTTATTTTTTTCTTCAGTGATTCAGTAGATTTTTGTTTTTGTTTTTTGTTCTAGGATTGAACTCAGGGGCATTCACCCTACAAGCCACAACCCCAGCTCTATTTTATTTTTTATCTTGAAACAGGGTCTCTCTAAGTTGCTGAGACTGGCTTAGAACTTCCGATCCTTCTGTCTCTGCCTCCCAAATACTAAAGTTACAGGTGCATGCCACCATGCCCAGCTTCAATAGGGTTTTTAAAAAAAAATATTTTTTCTTTATAAAGTTAGATTTTTGTCATTACACGTATGGAAAAACTGGATGGATACATGGAAATTTACCTTCCATTTTGAGGCCATTTCAGGGACTGTTTTTTTTTGTGATATATATATATATATATATGTATATGTATATGTATATGTATGTGTGTATATGTGTGTGTGCATGTATACTTGTGAATGTGTTTTTAAGACTCATATGCATACACACATACATAAAAATATATTCATTTATATTTGAAAATTGGAACTTTAGCAAATTAAGAGTTTTTAACAGTCCTTAAGGATATTTTCCTCATGGCAAATTTACAAACACCCCTGTAAACTTTCCACTGTGAGTATATCCCACTATGACTGGAAACATTTGTAAGAGATCAAATGACATAGCTGAGCCACCACAGCTTCTATTGCTAGTAGTCTTATCAGAACAAGGCGCCACCTTTTAAGTAGTTCTCACAAACCCACTTCTCAAAGTGGCTTCCTGTTGGGTGGAGGGATAGCCACTCCAGATATATACTACTCTCCTCTCCCGGGACCATAAACTCTGTAGGTACAACAAGATGGTGGCTCTCACAGCTACATCCTGAGGACAGAGAAGCCGGCACCCCTGCCAGTTCATTTCCTCGATCTCGATGCAATGGTTTCAGCATGGTGCCTGTTCGGTAGAACACCATACCATCTTCCATCCCACTGTGTAGTATATGGCTCTTTTCATCAATAGAAACAAACACCAGGAAACTGAAGATGAAAGCTCAGTGGGGTATCAGGCTTCATTCTATCATAGAAGTATTTGACTGTCACGACAGAGCTTCCAGGATGTCTTGAGGAAGACAGTACTTTGAAAATGCCTAGCTACAGCCGGGTGTGGTGGCGCACGCTTGTAATCCCAGCATTCGGGAGGCTGAGACCGGAGGATCCAGGTTCGCGGCCAGCCTCAGCTACCTAGTGAGGCACTCCGCAACTTAGTGAGACTCAGTTTCAAAATAAAGAATAAAAAAAATAGGGCTGGGGGTATAGCTCAGAGGTAGAATGCCCCTGAGTTCAACCCCCAGTACTGCAAAAAAAAAAAAAAAAAACAGAAAATGCCTAGCTAAATTTACCTTTGTAGAACATGGAGGTTTATTCCTGTTGTGATTCCTAAATATTCTTTGCCACATACTTTTTAAATAGCAATTTGTTCTTTATCTATTGAGCAAGTTTTGTTTTCTAGTAATGTATTATGCCCAAGGGATACTATTATGCTTCTAAACATACTTCATACTATAGAACTAAAACATTCATGCAAATGTGTACTATTTTGCTTGTTTAAACAAACAGAAATTTACATTATGATATTTCAATTAACTTTTTATTTTATCCAATAAACATAAAAAAAATTGGACAATGAAGAACAAAGAAATGCACAGACCAACAGAATGATTTCCAGTTTCTTGAAATCTTGTTTTGCCTATACTTGCTTCTAACAGTCTATCTGTCTCTTCTTTGGGCTTCTTGGCTACTACATTATGCTGACCTAAGTTTTCAAGTGCTACAGTTCAAGATACTGTCTAGTAGACAATTCTATCCTAGAGTCACATTATATTTTTAGAAATTGTTACTCATTACTCTCTGTCTTCAGACAATTAAAGGGACTCATGTTATTTCATCAGATCTTATTTGGAGCATCAGCATAATTCAATCCTTTTGTAAATGTCAGCTCATTCAACAGTGCAAACTCAGTGAAACATCTAAGAAAATCTAGTATTCTAATTCAACTTTTGATGTTTATCTCCTGCGAGTGAAACACAAGCCCCACTGTCATTTCAAGTAGATACTATTTACAGGGAACAGGCTTTGGGGAGTAACAGATCTTTCAGAACTAACTACTATGAATCCTCTGTATGTTGTCAGATTATATTGCAGGGGCGGGGCAGTCACATGAGTTTCATCTCATGTGGAGCAAAACAAGCCAAGTTCTAGGCCAGAGGAAAACAAAACTGGCCCTTCATCTTTGCTTGATGAAATATTTCTCTCTGTTTTCATTTTAAGTGAAAACATGGAATAAATCTGTGCACATGAGTTTCTTATAGAACTTCACAAACAAATCAACTAAATTAATCGTTGTGAGAAAAAAGTACGGCATTAATATTTAATAGTCAATATAACTTGTTCTACTTCTGTCTAATACTTTCATGTGTGAAAGCACTGTTGTTTGTGCTTTTGAGTTTGGTTTCTAAGCTTTTTGAAAGTACACATTCTAGGGCTTTGTAAACACTCACATTTTCAGAAACCATAGTCCTTTTTTACTTTTTTGCTATATAACCAAACACATAAAATTATTATTTATTTCTGTGGTAAGAACACCTTAATGTTTAACCAAGGGACTTTAAAAAAATGTGACCAATGAAAAAAACCTGGATTTGTTTTAATAAATTGATTTTTACCAAACCTCCCTTTCCTTGGGTCTTCAGCATAGCAGCATTCCTTTAAAATGACTTAGCCCAGCTGTGTGGGGTTGAAGCAGAGGACAGTGTTACCTAATAGGAAAAATCTATTGTACATACGCTAAGGTGTTAGCCCTCGCCAAATGCCCAATTCAGGAAAATAATGCGAATGAAAAGAACTTGTCCAAAGGAAGAAAATTTGACTTACACTTGGGTCTCAAAACCTGTTTTGAAAAAGACCTCAGTGGGAGACATCACGTTGTGTTAGAAAGAGTTGTAGATGAATCTTCATGAGGTTTGGGTTCTAATCATGACTGTCTGACTTTAGCCAACTCATTTGACCTGACTGGACCCCAGATTCCCATCTATAAAATGAAGATTGTAATATTTGTCTTTCCTACTTTACAAAGTTATTGTGAGGATAAAATAGGAAAACAGATGTGAAGCTTCCCCAGAGAAATATATAAAATAGTGCAGATATTAATACTGATTCTCCTTGGCCTTTTTACGGGTCAAAAATTCTTCTGACTCCATTTTATTCTCCTTAAAAGGAAGAATTCCCTTTTCTGAGGGTTAAAAGCTCTCCAAATTAATGATTCATTCGTAGGTATTATACGGAAGACATAACCGAATGTCTTGCGATGATAGAAAAAACAAAATGCCAGTTATATTTTACCAAAATTCAAGGAGAAATCTGTCACTTTCCTTCCTCTCTCATTTCAAGTTAACTCCCTGTTTTTAGTTTCTGTATAACACATATTCTTGAGCATTTCCTTGCACATACTCCTAGCTCCACATTGACATGCATCATCTCTTTACCTGATTCTTCTTCCTCTCAAATGGCTAGATTTATCATTCTTTTCTCTGCTTTAATTTCTTCCCACCAATTTTCCAAGCTTTGTTATGCACCCTAATTCTTAACCAAATTCCTTTGATGCCACAATGCTCATATGTTTAAAGAGCCGCCTTTGTTTGTTTGTTTGTTTTTCCCACATTTCAAAAAAGAAATATCCACAAGATCTGCCCCCATCATTTGGTGTGTAAGTTATAGGTTATATACAGAGGGTAGAAGTTTTAAAGTTAAAAACAAGCAAGCAAAAGACATTTAAGAGGCTGGGATATGTTTGATTGCCTCAACATCGTAATTCAATTAAAAATACAACTGTTGAATTCTATTTGGTTAGTTTATCTTATACACTCTGACCTGATGTTTACACAAACTGCCAGGGAGCATTACATCAACCAACTAGCTGCTGCCTAAGACAGTGATGAAGAACCTGGTCTGTGTCCAAAGGTCAGCAGGGAGAAACCCACGGAGGATAATATGACTTCAGTAGGGGTGGAGTGGTGTCGTTCACTGCTCTGTGACTGTTCTCTAGGCCATATGATGTCATAACTTCAACATGCCTTAATGTACATAAAATCATTTCTTTTTCTAAGTTTAGAAATTCCATACTGGTCTCAGCATTCAATATGATGTCACTATCCTTCTAGAAGTATACTGAAAATTTCCATTCCCTTCTAAAATAAACATTCCAGAAAAGTTACCTTGCAAAATGACTTATATTTTCACACACACACACACACACACACACACACACACACACACATACACACACACACACACATCTCTTACATAATTTTAATATGAAAATTTCTCAAAATATATTTGACTATCAACCTGGATTTGTCTGTAATTTTTATAGTCATTATATTGACTATAAAAGTGAAACTCATACTAACAGGGAAAAATTCTTTCTAAGTATGTATGCAATCTGTTCTGTTTATTCTTATGATACATGAGAACTTATACTTTATATTTAAATGTTTTATATATTTTCCTTAAAATGTCATAAGATTATTACTCTGACTACTGAACTACTTTTTTTTGAGCTGTGGTACTGGGAGAGTTGCATAAACTCCTTACACTTTCTCTTTTTCTGCTCTTTAATTCTTTATCATTATCTGTGACATTAATATAGTAAGAGAGTCTACTCCTAGGTGACCTGCAAGGTTGTTACAACTTATAGACTGCTTATAAAAACTCGAAATACACAATCAGTTCTCAGTAAATGTCAGAATACATTACTAATGGTTTCTTACTAGGGCCTAGTACAATACACATAGCCAGCTATCCATAATTAGTTCTTAGGTGACTAAATGAGTTGTCAAACCTAAGCTATGACTTAAAAAAATGCATTTCCTCACACATTTAAACTTTATGCATATAGGTAGACATACAGATAGAGACAGTAGATGATAACTAGACAAATAATAGATATGTGGGATGGTATGTGTATGAGTGCCGGCATGCCTGTGTGTCTGAGGTCCATCTAGCCATGAGAAAGCTCTGGATTAGGCCACAGTAATAAAAAAAAATAGAAGGGACACCTGGTCTTACAATTCAGGAGGTATGCAGTCTTATGACACCATATTCCCCTCGCAGTTCTTATATCATCCACTTTATCCTTACACACTTTCATTTGTTCTCCTTTGGAAGGTTTAAGTGACTGTGCCAGATATTATTTGTTGGCAGCAGTATCATTTTTCTAACCTTTTTGTGCCCCTGTCATGTATGGCCAGGGATTGGAAGCTTGAAAACTGTATTTCTCAGACTCCCTTGAGAAATGGTAGTTGGGTAGGTGGGTTTGATCTGTGAGACACTTGAAATACACTGGAAGTAAGAGGAAGAATATTATTATTACACTTCTAGTGTAGGCAGGGTCACAGATGGGGGCTACGGGGCCAGCATCACTGGGATCAGCAGAGTCAGCAGGAGGAGCTCTCACTGAGCTGCAAGGACAGTGCTACTAAGAGCATTGGTATCAGTGTCTTTAACTCAGTGTCAAAGGTAGGACAGTGACCACCACCCACAGCGGGGAGAAATTTCCTAATCATCAAGGAAAAATCCTCTAGCCTTGCTCTTTTAGCCTTTCTAACACTTTTCTAACCAATTCACTAAGTAGAACATTTTTTCTGTATGAAATCTCCAGACTGGTGCCTGCTAACTTGACTGTGGATTGATTTCTTAATTATAAAGCCATGTTTAGAAAAAAACAGCAAAGCTTTGCTTTTATTCCTATTCATTTTCCCCCTCCCTCCCCCCCCCCCAAAAAAAATCTGATTAAGAGGCCTTTGAGTGTGAATGAGATTTTTAACTCTATTGGAAAACTAATCTGATTAAGTTTGAAAAAAAAGTTTGTCTCATTTCCCTTTTGAATATCATTTATTTTATTTTAACATAGAAATATTAAATGATAAGTGTTTCTTTTATCAGTTGAGGATGTTGCCATGTGCTCAGTGTTTACCTGTTTTGTTTAACAACAATTTCTTATTTTAAATGTCTAAATGTCTTATTTTTAATGTCTAAAACTTCCCTCATAGGCATTTCTAAAAGTATGTAATCATTTCTCCCTCCAGCACAGCTGCACTGCACTTAGGTTTCCTCTGTGGGTTTGTTTTGCACACAAGTGACCTCTTTTTCTTCCCTGAGTTTTATACTCTTTTGTCAAAATATTCACTCCTGACTAGGAAATATACTTCAGAAACCCACTTTTATTCAACATTCCAGAAATTTTATTCTCCAGACTTGCCAAAATACAAAAAGAAAAAAAAAAGGAAAAAGAAATAGAAATAGAAATAGAAAGAAAAATGTTATGCTCTTAATATAATATTTCCATATCCTCACTGTCCTTCAGAAAAGTTGTGGTATCTTCAAATGGTAAGAGTTTTCCTCACCAATGTACTAAACCAAAGGGAAAGGGCTAGTCACCAAGAAGACCAAGGGCTCTGAATCTCATTGAGTTTAGACTTGCACATCAATTGATCAGTGACACTGTTCTGTCAGCCCAATTTCATCTCCACCGTCAGAACCCAGAGACATGGAGATGTCAACGACCCGAGAGTCCTGTGAGAGTAAAATGGGAGCTGGCAGTGCTGGACCTCCAGCATGTGAGAAAACGTTGACTGAAAATTTCTTATATGCTTATGAAGTTGTATGAAATGTTCTCTCATTATTTGTTGTGACGGAAACAAAAATAGATTATGGGAAATACTACTCTTTTGTTTAATACAAAATAAATCTAGTCAATCCCTTTCAGAAAAAATTTACAATTAAAATTATAAATTGCTCTGAGAGAACTCAGAACGCTCTAGAATTCTACCTGTAGACTTTGTATTTCCTAAGTAGTTGAGTGATTTGTGCTATATCCTAAATATGCCCATATACCTGCCTTCTTTGTTGTGGTTGCCAGTCATTTGCATAAGACTTCCCAATAAAGTATGATCACAAGCAATTAAGGTTATTTTTTAATTTATTCATTTATTTTTTGATACTGGGGATTGAACCTGGTGGTATTCTATCTCTGAGCTACATCCCCAGCCCTTTTTATGTATTTATTGATTTTTGCCTTAGTCAACATTCTCACTGATATAATACAAAATATTGACCATATAAATTAGATGAAGAAAGATTTATTTGTTCATGATTTTTCTTGGAGATTTTGAGGTTCAGTCCATGAGGCTGGAGACCATAGATCTTAGGGCCACCCTTCTCCAGCCTAGGCCACCACCAAGATAAATTCATTACAATGAATTTGTCACTGTTGAAATGATTAAATAATGCCACCCTATTTCCCTGATGACTAGGGAGGCATCCTATTTTCAAACCATTACAATTTTGCAATAAAGTTTTTCTTTTTGAATTACTGGGACTGGCTTCAAATCTGCAATCTTCTAGTCTCAGTCTCCCCAGTACTGTGTTACATGTGTATACCTACCTGCCCAGCTGGGATGCAGTCATTTAAAGGCTAGTGGTATACTTAGAGCTCTCTTACATGCTGGTATGGCCACAGCAATCTTAAAGGTACTGACTGGGTACAGCACCCTCCCCCAATATGACCAACTATGACTGAATAGACCTGCCCTTCCCCAGTATGTGATTGCCATCTACATTAGCTTGCACAGGAACTAATTGCCGGTATTTTAAGCCACTCAAGATATTGAGGCTGCTTATTATTGAGGCACACTGCCAACCAATCTAATACAATTATTCACAGCAGAAAGTTAAAGATTACTGTTAATAATTCTAACAATTGCATAAATATGCATAAAGAAATATTCACAAAAATTGTATGTTTTTGCAAAATTTGTAGTAAAAAGAACCTAGGTTTCCCTGATGTATGAATATGAGTACAGAACTTTTCCTGGTAAAATTTAGTCTTTGAAGTAATAAAAAACTTATTGGATGAACTGGAAATTTGTTTCCCTTTTGGTTTTGCTTTCCATTTCTTTTCTACATAAAAATGAGAGTAGGGATATTGATTTCTAGCACAGATTTTAATGGAGCACAACATTCAATTGGCATAATACATTAATCTTTATCGTCTATTAACTGTTTGAAGTTCTATGTTTATTAACTCTTATGGTTTGAATTTTAAATGTCTTCCAAAGGCTCACATCCTATAGACTGGCTCACCAGCCTGAGTCACTACGGGGAGGTGGTGAAACCTGTAGGAGATGAGGCCTCATGGAAGGAAGTTAGGTCATTGGGAACATGGCCCTGAAGAGGATATTGGGACACCAGTCCCTTCTTATTTTTGCTTCCCAGTTGCATAAGTTGATCAGCTTTGTCCACCACTCACTCCCCACCATGATGCTCTACCTCTCATCAAGAAGGCAAGCTGACCATTGACTGAAACCTGTGAAGCCATGAGCCAAAATAACCTTCGCTCCACTTATGTAATTTACCTCACACTTTTGTCACACTGACATAAAGCTGACTAACACATTAACATTTTTAGAAAGTATTAGTTACACAAATCCTCATAAAACTATCCTATTAATTGAAATTTTTTTAACTATTTAAAATCATGTTTACAGTAATAAAAGTATAAAATAAAGCTAAAATGGGCCAAGAAGGAATTCATATTATCTGGACCACCTTGAAAATAAACATGAGCTTTTTAATTTCTGGAATGTGAGAAGTGAGATTTTCTTCTTTTCACTCACATGGATTTAGGTCTCCTGGAAATCATGGGACTAGAATCCCTCATGACTAAAATTTTTACATAATGATATTAAAAAAATATTTATGCCAATTTTTTGTTTTATTAGTCAAACACTTCACCAAAATTTATAGAAGCAAAATATATGACTTTTTGTTTCAATGTTCCTGATGTAATTGAAAGTGTTATGAATATATATGAAAGTAATATGCTAGTGATATGAAATTCAATTCTGTCTGTTTGCTTAAAAGAATTAAGGACTTAAATTGGAGAGCACTCATGTTTTCTGAGATCATGTGAAGTGTAAAAGTGATAATATTGAAAATTAAAATAGCACAAATTAAACACCATCATTTGATAGAATAGAAGCTTATAATGGCCATCATTCTCCCAAAACTATGCTTCTTAGGGATCTATGCCCATGTGGTCATCATTCTGCTGTCAAGAACTGTAATTTCTCATATGCTCTTGCCAAGGATTCTGCCTATTTAATTGCCTTTAACATTGTATTCATAGTAAGTGCATAAACCTCTGATAATTGAATCTTAGTATAAGTTTAGTAGATGTGTTGCATGATCTAACAAAATGGGGAAAATCTGGCAGGACGCTTAAAAAAGAAAGAAAATTGGATTGTAACTCTTGGAACTCCCAAAGATATATAAACTGAAGCTGAATGAACTCAGACTAAATTAATAGCTGCCATGGCCATGAAGTTCAGCCTCTGTGAACTAAGACCACAAACTTGACCTGAATTGTATGAGTTCTTTATGATTTGCATATGAAGACAATATCAAAATGTTAAAATTTACTTTTTTAAACTGTGAACATACTTTCTATATAAAATAAAATTAATAAGACAAGTAGATACCCTAAATTGATTCACAGAAATAAATGAAAATAATATCTAAAAGTTTTTAGTAATGAGTAGAATTTATTAAGAGAATAATTATTTAACATACTTTACTCTTGAATCTGAAACACAATGAAAATATGTTATAGTATGAATTGGTAATGTCCTCCACAGGCTTATGTGTTGAAAAGTGTGGTCTCTAGTGCACCAATATTCAGAGGTATGGTTTTTGGAAAGGAATTCTATCAGGAAAGCTCTCATCTGATCAATGGATTAACACACTAATAGGTTCATAATTGAATGGACTACTGGGAAATGGTATAACTATAGGCAGTGGGTCATGGTTGGAGGAAATAGGTCACTGGAGGATGTCCTAGAAAAATATATATAGTCACCAGCTCGCTCGTTCTCTCTCTCTCTCTCTCTCTCTCTCTCTCTCTCTCTCTCTCTCTCTCTCTCTCTCTTTCTCAATAGATAGTTGTATTTCTTCTTTTGAAACTGTATATTCAGTTCTGTTGCTCATTTTTTATTAGGTTATTGAAACATTTCAAATGATACTATGGGCCAAGTGTAGTGGCACATGCCTGTAATCACAGTATTTGGGAGGATAAGACAAGAGGATTGCAGGTTCCAGGACAGTGTCAGCAATGTAGTGAGACCATGATTTAAAAAAAATAGGAATGGAGGGGTAGCTCAGATGTAGAATGCCTGTAGGTTTAGTCCCAAATACCACACACACACACACACACGCACACACACACACACACACACACAAATGATACTATGGCAATATGTGAAAGTATTACTACCAGTCTCACTTCTGTGGGGAGGGAGGAGGGAGATGTGTGGTAGAATGTGGAGGAAAATATACAAGGAGCTATGGGTATGGATGCCATTATAGTCTCCTATCATAATGTAATTCATAGTTATAGTTACATGAATACACACAGCACTTGGTAAGTTTCCCTCTAGCTCCACCCCACTCATGTCTCTTCCCCATACAAGATATTGAGATTGTCATTAGTATTCTCACCTATGTATGTAATGTCACTGGAAGTGTTCCCTTCATTAATTCTTCCTTTCCCTCCTCCCAACCCTCCCCAATACCACTTCCCTGGCCTCCACTGGAGTTTCCCTTCCATTATCTAAAGTCCCTCTTATGTCCCAATTACTCCCTAGCTTCTGCATATGAGAGAAAAAAAATATGACCCATCACTTTCTGTGACTAGTGAATCTCACTTAACATAATATTCTCTTGGTCCATCCATTTTCCAGCAAATGACACAATTTTGTTCTTCTTTATTGCTTATTAAAATCCCATTGTGTGTATGTCCTATAATTTTGTAATCCATTCATTTTTGATGGACACCAGGGTTGGTTGCATAATTTGGCTATTATGCTTCTATAAACATGGATTTGCATACATCATTATAAAATTCTGATTTTGATTCCTTTGGAAAGATACCCAGGAGTGCTATAGCTGGATCATATTGTGGCTCTATTCCCAGTTTTATAATGAATTTCCATACTAATCTCCATATCAGTTGCACTAGTTTACAATCCCACCAACAATATAGAAGAGTTTCTATTTCTCCACATCTTTATCAGCACTTATTGTTGTTTGACTTCTTAATGATTGCCATTCTAATTGGGGTTAGATGGAGTCTCAGTGTAATTTTGATTTGCATCTACCTGATTGCTAATTATGTTTTCATGTAACAGTTTTTCATGTATATATTGGCCATTTATATTTCTTCTTTTGTGTAGTGTCTATTTAGTTCAATTGCCCACTTCTTGCTTGCATTATTTTTAATGTTGTCTTTATAGTACTGTGTATATTCTAGATAGTAATCCTCTATCAAAAGAATAGCTGGCAAAGATCTTCTTCCAGCCAGGTGTGGTAGCGCATGCTTGTAATCCCAGCATTTGGGAGGCTGAGACTGGAGGATCCGGGTTCATGGCCAGCCTCAGCTACCTAGTGAGGTGAAGCACTCCACAACTTAGTGAGAGCCTATTTCAAAATAAATAATAAAAAAATAGGGCTGCAGGTATAGCTTGGAGGTAGGATTCCGCTGAGGTCAATCCCCAGTACCACACACACACAAAATCTTCTCCAATTCTGTAAGCTCTGTCCTTAGACTCTTGATGGTTTCCTTTGATTATGAGAATTTTTTAGTATAATCTCATCCCATTTATTATTATTTTAATTTCCTGAGCTTTGTGAATCCTACTGTGGAATTTTCTACCTGTGCCTGTATGTTGGAATGTTTGACCTATGCCATCCTATAGTAATTTCAAAGTCTCTGGTCTAATAACCAGGCCTTTTATCCATCTTGAGTTGACTTTTGTGCAGAGTGAAAGGTAGGGACTTAGTTCTACTTTTCTACAAAATGATAAAAGTTACATGATCTTCTCAATAGACGTGAAAAAGCATTTGGCAAAATCCAACAATGATTCATGTTAAAAACACTGCAAAGCATCTAAACAGATGGAACTTACCTTGATATCATAAAGGTAACATACAATAAACCCCAATCCAACATCATATTGAATGGAGAATAACTATGAGAATTCCCTTTAAAAATAGAAACAAGTCAAAGATACCTGCTATCACCACTACTTTTTAATACAGGACTTGAGACTCTAGCCAAAGTGATAAGGCAAGAAAAAGAAATCAAAAGAATACAAATAGAGAAAGAAAAACATATCATCTCTATTTGAAGATGACATGATCCTATACTTAGAAGACCTCCAAAAATTCATCTAAGAGACTTCTAGAGCTGATCAACAAGTTCAGCAAAGTATTCGGATACAATATCAATCTTAAAAAAAAGTCTATTTCAACCAAAAATCCACTGAAAAAGAAATTCAGAAAATTCCATTCATGATATCCTCAAAAACAATAAAATGCCATGGAATAAATATAACCAAAGAGATCAAAGACATCTATGGTGAAAATTATAAAACACTAAAGAAATAAATTGAAGATCTTAGAATACATACAATCAAAATGCACATCTACCAAGAGCAATCTACAGATTCAATGCAATCCATATAAAAAATATTCATGTCATTCTTCTCAGAGCTAGAAAAATAAGTCCTAAATTTTATGTATAAAAACAAAAAACCCAGAATAGTCAAAGCAGTTACCAGCAAGAACAACCATAGAGGAGGCATCACAATACCTGACTTCAAATTATACTACAGAGCTATAGTACTACAGTAATAAAAACAATATGGTATTGGCACAAAAACAGATACATAGTCCAATACAACAGAATAGAAGACACAGAAACAAATCAACACACTTAGAGTCAATTGATTTTCAAAAAAGGTGCCAAAAACATGTTGAAGAAATGATAGTCTTTTCAATAAATAAAATAATTTTTATTGGTGCATTGTAATCATACATTTTTCTTAGGTACAAGCTGGTAAAGGCATACAAGCACACATTTCTCATTTAACCCTTCCCCAATTCCCACCCCACTCCCTCTCTCTCCCTCCTTCTCAAGTTCAGTATAGTGATTGATATGTTTGTGAAAGTATACCATGTACATTAGGGTCTCCCCCTATCACCTTCAGCTGAGTCACCTTCTTTGCTCATCTAAGTTTTCTTCTTCATTTCTAAAGTCCCTTATGTCCCACTTTCTCCCTAGATATTAGAAGATGGAAAGATCTTCCATGCTCTTAGATAGGCAGAATAAATATCATTAAAATAATTTTAAAAAGATTGTCTGAGCTTAATAAGAGCAGAGGATGCTACCAATATTTCCAAGGAAAAGATGAAGAGACTTTACTTCACAGAAACTGAACCCATGTGGGAGGTTATGTGTAAAACTCAATATTAAAAATTTGGAAATATTGTCTTTGTTTTTATATCTGCTAAGAAAAAGTAAGGGAAAAGAAGAAAGAAAACCACCGTGACACTTTCTGGAAGTTAAACTAGAAAAAATGCAAGTACAAGACCATCACAACTTCAATGTGAGTGGTGGTCCAGGAGAATGTGGCCCCAAGCAACCACTGTAATCTAGTTTTGTGGTTACATTGATGGGGCAATCACCTTCCCTTAGAAAAAAATGTGTTGGAGATGCCATCCTCCCTGTTAGCTATCCAATCAGAAGTACTGAACGTAGTGACCAGTTTCTGAACCTTAATATTTGTTAAACATATGTTTATCAGCATGTTAGAATTGCACATAAATATGAACGTATATGAATTCTGATATAAAATAAATAATTTGTTGGTGAATTTGATACTTGATCATTTACTGCAGTTAAAAAATAATTTCTAAGGTATAAATACTGATGACAGTAAGTAGCAATAGGAGACAAAACAAAACAATATACTGTCCTCACTCCCACCATCTAGAAAAAATATATTGAAGGGAAACTTACACAACATTTAGAGGACGGGCAAAGTCTAACATATTTTATAAAGTAAAGATAATTTTGAAGTCTCCTTTGTTTTTGTTCTTTAGTTTTAAACAATGGAAGGTATTGAGTTTTACAACTCAATTCCCATCTCACAAAATCATTTTGTGAGAAGGATTTGGAGTAGTAAAAACTTTATATTTGCCCTAACTCAGATACTGAGTCAATTGGTTTTGTGATTTGAGAATACGTGAATCCTTTGGTATTTAAAAAAATTTGAAAATATTTTACCATTTATTTTTCTTAATCTAAGGATGTTATATAGGTGACATAAATCACTTAAAATTTATTTTTATTATAGAAATTGAGTTTAGGCATATTTTAATTTATATCTGGAAATCTTATACACTAAAAGAAGTGTTTTTAATATATGAGAGTAAAGTTTCTGGTTGTCTCCATTCTGATTGCAGTAAACATCATTATCTCATATGTTTATGAAGAAAACAAGCATGACACCTGCCTTCTTTGGTATAGCTCTGTCTCACAAAAGTTTTCTCAATCTGATAATTGTGTCCAGAGACATTTTTCAGGATAAGTGAAATATTTTCTTGTGCATGTGGGAGATTTATTTTCATATAGCTCATTCTTTAATCATTTTTATTGGATTTAATGCACCAAGGGGTACATTTTATATATATTTTATAAAATACATTTTTAATATTCTATGTAATATAAATGTTATCCAAAAGTTATAAATTTCAGTTAAATGTTAGTTATAAATATAGTTATTTTACCACATTTTAACAGCTCAAAAATATGTTTAGACAATGCAACACTAGAAATGTTGTATTTCATTTTAGCCTCAAGGTATTTTCAGAAACAAATATTCTAATTTTAATGCTTTCTTGCAATCACACAGGACACAATAATTCTTTTCACACATTGAAAAGGAAATCAACCTAAAAATCTTATGTTATTTATATCTGTGAAGTTGTCTCATGAATTTAGTTGCCACATTAATTTCTATTAATAAAAGTATTACATTAGAAAGAAGAATCACAGACAGGTATGGTGGTACACACCTATAATACCAGTATTAGGAGGCTGAGACAGGAGAATATCAGGTTTGAGGACAGATTCAGCAACACAGTGAGACTCAGAAACCTAGTGAGACCTTGTTTCAAAAAAAAAAAAAAAAAAGTGCTGGTGGTGTAGTTTGGTGGTAGAATGCCTCTGGTTTAAATCCACACTAACACACACACACACACAAAGGAAAGAAATAAGCATTCAGTAGAAATGGCTGCCTTTCTTTATATTTTGTTAAATATGTTATATTATTTACGAACTATTTCATAACCAATATAAATTAACTAAAATAATTAAATTGTTGTGAGGTATTTTGCATTATTTGTTAATTGAAGAAAATGATAGATATGTGTTATGATACACAAACAACAGATAAATAAAATGTTTGTGTGTGTTTGGTAAACTACTATGGGCCTGGAGAAAAAAGTAACAGAATTCATATCAGTTTAATAACTGGCAATATGAAAGTGTATGTGAGGCAGTGTTTTGACGTTCTGGTAGAGAAGTAAAAGATACTCAGTTGAAAAACAAAAATTTGAACTAAAATATCTGCCATATGACAGGATTTCATTTAAGTAAAAGTGTGTGTGTGTGTGTGTGTGTGTGTGTGTGAGAGAGAGAGAGAGAGAGAGAAAGCGGGGGGAGAGAGAGAAAGAGAGAGAGAGAGACTGGAGATTAAATCCAGTTATGTTTTACTATAGAGCTATACTCCCATCCATTTTATTTTGAAATAGAGTCTCCTGTGCACTGGCCTCTAACCTGGGATCCTCCTGTCTCATCCTCCCAAGTACTAGAATTACAAGTGTTCATCATTACACTTGGGCTAACAGATATGTTTTTACAGATTTGTGGGCAGAGTAAATAGTGGTAGGAAATATAATACATGGTATTTGATTTTAACTTGGCAAACACCTATGAGTCACCCCTCCCAACTTTATGTAAGTGTGCTATGCTTTGTGAACATGGATAATATTTTATCAAGCAGAACACACTTTGCATTTGTGTTTAGTTGACCCAACGGAGTATATATGATGTTTTATATATGACTTTTATATATATTTCAATGGTTATTTTACTTCTTACTTAAACATTGCTTTATGAAATAAATAATAATAATTCTGCTTAAATTTCTTAGTTTTGAAAATTAAGCTAAGTTGTTTTGTTTCAATACTGAGGCTCGAACTCAGAAGAATTCTATCTCCAACTTACAACACCCTTAACCTTTTTTTTTTCTTTTTTTTTTTTTAACAGGGTTTTCCTAAGTTGCTGACCTGACAGCCTTGCTGAGGCTAACCTTGATACTGGGATTACGGGCATGAAATGCATTGTAATTATACATCATAGTGAGATCCAAAGTGATAGATTCATGCATGCATATATCACTTTGAATTTTATTTTCACTGTATACTATACACGTTGTAAAGTAAAAGTTCACCTAATAAAGAAATAACATTACCCAAACAAATTCCATTCTCAGATATAATTCTCAGAGCGTGTATTGTCTAATTCACTAAGAATACATTTCAAGGGATCTGATAAGATAAAAAGATAAGTGTATAATACTTTAAAAGTCTATCATTAATAGTATGTTAAGTTTTGAGAGCAGGATTTGTAGCTCAGTGATAGAGCATTTACTTAGCATGTCTAGTGCTATGTAGTCTCACATCATCTGATCTCCAACACTGCCAAAAAGTGGGCACGCAGACTATATCCTCCCAAATCAACAAACTGGCTTTAAAATATAATAAGCTGGAAAAGAGTCTGAATTATGAATTGGGAAAGTGGAAGAAGGATCAGAGAAAGTTTGATACTACCTGTGTTGAGGTTAAGGTTATAGGGATTTCAAGTATTAATGATACTCACAACAGAAACATGAATTCAAATCCTGTCAGTTTTCATCAGTATTTGCAGGTTAGCCCTGACCTGCTCAAGGAATGGGAAAGGGAGACTCCTGGGAACTATTCTTTCATATATGTAACACCTAAAATAGAAATTAACATGGCTAGCTTTACTGTGAAGCCAGGCTTATCAACTTCAATGAACTCCAGTTTCTTTTCTTTTTTTTTTTTTTTTTATACTTTTTACTGGTGCATGGTAGTCTCACATCATAATGTAGTTCAGAACTCCAGCGTCTCATAATATTGCCCGTTTGGTTTGAAACCTCTTTAAGAATGTAAAATATCTGCTATTCTATCCTTAAATTTATGTCTCGGTGAACATGCCACACAAATGTGAATGAAATGCAAATAAGATATAATTGATTACCTAAATCCACCTTCTCCAGATATGGTATGATAGAAAGAGCATAAAGAATACCAAGTCTATCAGAAGGAAGATTCAGAAAGACTTTAAGTTCTAATACCAATACAGAATCATTCATATGTTTTTTTTTTAATTGGTGCATTGCAATCATACATCTTTGTTAGGTACAAGCTGCTAAAGGTATACAAGCACACATTTCTCATTTAACCCTTCCCCAATTCCTGCCCCACGCCCTCACCCTTCCTCCTTCTCAGGTTCAGTTTAGTGATCATATGTTTGACTAAAGTCAACTCTACAGTCATCAGTGACCTGAACCAAGAATTTCATTTGAAAAATGATAGAGAAGAGACACTGGAGAGAAGTGATAACCATCTAACACAGCGTAGACCAAAATCTGGTCTCAAAATCTGTTTTTCTCAACAGTATTCTGTCTTCCATTCAACTGGGGGGGGGGTAATAGAAGATTTTCTGAGTGCATGTTGTATGGAAGCTCTTTTTTATTCTTTTAACTTCACAAAGATATATCTTACAGTAATCTTTATTTTCCCATGTCCTCTTTAGCCCATACATATTTTTTTATTTGTTTTTGTTTTGGTACTGGGGATTAAACCCAGGGGCTTTCTACCTCTGAGCTATACCCCCAGCCCTATTTAATTTAACTTTTTTTAAACAGACTCTCATTAGGTCACTGAGGGCCCTCCTAAGTTTCTGAGGCTGGTCTTGAACCTGCCATCCTCCTGTCTCAACTTCTCCAGTACTGGGATTACAGACGTGTGCCACCATGTCAAACTCCAAGCATATTATTTTAATAAAACTATTTTTGTGTCGTTTATAAGAGGTTATTCATAATGTCAACACCTGTATATTTATATTAGAGTTCAAATAAGAACTAAGTTTTAACTTGGAGCACTTCCTGTTACCTTAGTGGTGGGGTGTCCTTCTTAAAGACAAAATAAGGCAAGTTCTGATTCCAACTTTGCATACTATGTAGCAGTTAATGATTTATTTCTGTGTCTCATGTCCCAAGGAGAGGCTGGAGAACAGTTGAGCTGTTGTTCATGACATCCGTGGTTTTGGCAATTATAGCATAAGAGAGAAATGGTGACAAGTTGAAAACATAAGCCAGTTTACTTTTAAATATTGTCATAACAAAATGACTCATCTGTTAATAACAAAGTAGACCTAAAGGTAAAATTATTTTTATAGCTAAGTATTGATATTCATTTTTCTAAAGAAACATTTCCCACACAATTGATTCTACTACTAAAAGTACTTAATTAATTCATGTATTTTTGGAGGAAGATTGAGGAGGTCCTAATCAAATTGGTGATTGATGATGACTTTGTATTGGTAAACATGCCATTTCAGTGTTCAAAACATTTTCAAAGACTAAATTGGGGAAATCTAATTAGAACTTGATGTTGAGAATAGGTAAGTACAATTATTTTGAATTTGTTTCCTGTTACTTTTAACATTAATACTAAAGTGTGGCTTTTACTTCACTGTAGAATGTTATCTAGACTTAGTAACTGGTAAATACCATTGAAATATAAAAATTATGACTTGTGCTGTTAAGTTAGCCTTGGACTTACAGCTGTAGTTGGCATTAGCAGTTGTGTTCAGCTTTTTTTTTTTTTTTTTTAAATCTGAGGTCACACTTCAGTCCAACTAACTAAATTTAATGTTAAAACATGTATTTAACTGCTAATGCCTAAATATATAGATGATTTTCAGTCATCTAACACTAAATATTAATTTTACAAACAATTAGCATAAACATCATATTTTGGAGCTAGAAAAAAAAATAAAAGCAGCTTTTTACTTAAGGTCTTTTAATCAGTACCAAGTGAAATCCTTTCTTCAGATAATCTGAATTTTTACAGTTTCATAATACTATATGTCATACTTAACTGAACAACATTAAATTAATTGGAAGGAATATGTAAAATCTAAATAGACTTAATGAGTAAATTATAATAATTTAATGTTTTAATTGATAATTTAATTAGTACAGCCACTATGTAGATTAGTATGGGGATTACTTAGAAAATTGGTAATGGATCGACCATATGATTCAGCCATACCACACCTTTCCAAAGGGACTAAAATCAGAATATTGCCATAATACATACATCTCCATGTTTATAGCAGCACAATTCACAATAGCCGAAATATGGAATTAATCTAGGTGTCCATCAACAGTGAATGGATTACAAAATTTTGAGATGTGCACACAATGGAATTCTACTCAGCAATAAAGAAGAGCAAAATTATGTCATTTGTAGGAAAATTGATGAACCTGGAGAACATTATGCTAAGTGAGATTAGCCAGTCACAAAAATTGAAGGGTCATAAGCTTTCTCTCGTATGTTGAAGATAGGGAGTAATTGGGATATATGAAGGATTTCAGAAAATGGAGGAGAAACCCCAGTGGGGCAAGGGAGGTGGTATAGGGAAAGGGGGAAGGGAGAAGAAGAGTCAATGAAGGAAGCCAATGCCAATCTCAACAACCTGTATGGGGAAGGGTGGAGTAGGGAGAAAGCTGGGGGAAAGCCTACCAAGTGCTGTGTGCATGTGTGTCACCATGACTATGAACTACAATATGATGTGCAACGATAATTCACCAATAAAAGTAGTAAAATAAATTAAAACAAAATCATTTTATTCCAATGAAATATTGGTTCCAAAAAGTTAGCTCTAGAACTGAAAAGGAGCATGGATTGTCTCCTTATTTATCCTAGACCTGAAATGAACTGCAAAGTCCTCTATTCAACACTGGACCTCTGAAGTGCCAACAGTGCTTCTCTAAGAATGATATATTCCAAATAAAGTAATCCTATGTGGACTCATGATTTGTAAAATTTAAATGTATATAGATACAAGAACAAAGTAGTACAATTTATGATCTACCTCCTCTAAGTCAACGCTTTGCCATAGAACTGACCTGAAACAATGACTGAAATCAAGATTATCTCTTAACCACTTGAGATGATAAGAAGTTCATGAATGGTTCTTGCCTTTTACAATTTTGGGAGTTGGGTGATTGTGTCTCTTCATATATCATGAGATTTATAAAAGCCATCAAATAAAATAATATAGTGAAAACACTAATTTTTGAGTTATATGTGAGTCATTTAGTGAGCCAAATTAAGTGATAAATCAAGTATTATAGAAAAAAAATCATATGAAGTTTAGACCTTGAGTCTTGAGGTTCTATCTTCTTATATATCTCTAATATTTATCTGCCGTGATACTAATTTTGTTGTTTTTAACACATCTCCTTATCTCTATACATTATTCATCTTACTTAGTGAATCTTTGAGTTTTCAAAAACAATTATTAACCTATTTGTCATCTTTTCTATTCTCCTATTCTCATAAAAAGCTTAGAGTTTAAAGTGATGGTCATTAAATAAATACTTATAAAGAAACTAACCTATTGAAACAATATTCACAGTGGAAAAAATAGACAGCATGGCGTCTTCTAGATGAAGTGCAGTGATGAGGAAGATCTTTTTAGAAATAGCAGAATTCCAATAAGGACTAGGATTTTCTTTTTGCACCCCTTTTCTCTGTTTCTACCTACACTTTACAATTGAAGTAATGACCTAGAATACTTCAGATTGAAACTTGGCTTCATACAAAATAGTATTTGAAAAAAGAATTTCATAGGGCATTTATTAAAACTAAGTGGGTGAGCACAAACTGAATAGTTCTACTTAGAAATTAATAGACAGATATGCTTCTGTATCTTGGAAACAGATGTCTCCAGTTAAACTGACGTGACACGAATTGTACTTTCAGTTACTTCAATGATGGAGTACTCAACTTTTAAAGATTACTCCACATTGGCAGCTTCATACTAACTTGGCGTTGTTCCTCTAAATGTCCTTGGCTCAAAAATGTCTTACAATAAACTTCTAAGCCAATGCAGGCAGAATCTTGGCTTTTATGGGACCTGCCTCTGCCCACTTCAGAATATGTGTTATAATAAGCAGACACACTGTTTTTTTCTTTATTAATAATTTAACATATTTTTCCATCATCCAAATATCAATGTTTTAATATAACTTTTTTGTAAACAACAGTGTCTTTAGACATTCTTTGTACCTGAGATTTTGGCCTGTCTTTAAAAGTATAATCAAGAAACCAAAACAAAACAGAAATAAAGAATAAGAGAAAAGAGCTGGGTAAAATTAACTAAACTTAAAAATACTGGAATTAAATGAGCTTTCTGTTTTGATAATTCTTTGTATTTTCTGTTTTGGGGGGGAATTGGAGAGGGAATCTCCTTCCTTCAGTAAAGTGCATTAGTAAATGATAATTGTTTCTAGTTTATTTCTTGAGATTTTTTCCTTAGTCATACTAGTGGTGAAAAGTTAAATGCTAAGTGGGATTGAACTTTCACTTTTGAGCATTTCAATTTTTGCAAATTATTTTTCTATGTCTACTTAATCCCATTTACTTTTTATACTGATAAGAAATTCACTTAACTTTTTGGATTTTCATCTTTATAGCTGCCCTTTTTACATATAAGCTAATAAAAGGCAAATTCTGAAATGCATACCATAACTAAATGTTATCTGAAATGTATTTGAACTATTTTTCTATGTCTTACTAAGTTAGTATGAACAATAATAATAAGATTTTACAAAAACGGTGCCCAGGTGTCCCAAAATATGCAGAATGCTTAAAGGCCTATATTATGGGAGAAAGCTAAAGTTATCCAAAATCAATTATGAACTCCATCCTTCAAAAATGAGCAATAAAAGATTACTTTTGCAGGCCTGAGCTACTCACATCCCAAAGTTCTTCAAGACTGGGTCTTGATTAGCTACTGTGGCTTACCACTCATGCCCCACAGAAATATTCTGCCTGCTACTAGTCAAAATATACCGGAAACTGTAGGCCACATCAGGCAGTGGATGCTAATAATGTGATGTGTTTTGAGTTCCTGTTTCTAAATGCCTAGAGTTGTGCCATGTATACACATTTGTTCTCTGTGAGGACATGGGGAGATTGAAAAACTAAATCACTAAGATAGGTCACTGAGCACCCCAGGCATACTTGATAGAACCTCAATAAAAACCCTGGACACTGAAGCTCCTTGCACATCCCAGGTAGGCTACTGTTCATACACCTTGTCAGATGTCCTTGCTAAGAGAATTCCTCAGTATGTTAAGACTCTAGTAGGAAAGGACTCCTGAAAGCTTGCATGTGATTCCTCTTGAACTCTGCTTTATATGCCTCTTTACTTTAGTTAATTTTAATCTGTAACCCTTTACTGAAATACACTGTGATTTTGAAAAAATCAAAAAACAAAAACAAACAAAACTCTCCATTTTCTGAGTTGTGTGAGTTCTTCTAAAATGTCATCAAATTTGAGAGTGGGCTTATGGATGAACAAGTGTGTGTGTGTGTGTGTATGTGTGTGTGTGTGTGTTTGTGTGTGTGTGTGTGTGTATACATTTTTTAAACAATAAAACTGACTGGGGGACACTGCTGATACTGTGTCCCCTCTTTTCTGGGCCTACTGGTGTTCACCTAAAATTTATGTTTCCATCTCATGGACAGCTTTTCACTTAATGTCTGCTTCTTTCTTATTCTTGGCTTACAAGTTTCTTCCACCTAATCAGCATTGATCAGCTTCAGGAAGGTACAAACCTGAGTTAGGGTTGGGAGCTAAGCAACCAATGGAATTGATTGAGGCAAGCTTCAACTATTGAAATAATAGCATATATGGAGAAGTGCTCCAGCATTCCTATTCCCTAGGGAATGGAGACATGTTCTATGTGTCCCAGAAAGGCTGAGCCATATAGCAATAACCATCTTCTCACATTGACTTCATCTCCTATCTCAGTTTCTCTATATCCACTAATATTTTATGAGGTCAGATTTAAATAAAGTACCCATCCCCAGGACATTGTCTCAGAGTCCGGTTTTGAAGGGACTCAAGACAGGCAATAGCAACAGTAGGATATATATTATAATGAGGAAGGGTATGATTGACAAAAAGTTATTTACTTAAATTATCAAGGAAGCTTATTATACCCATGGAAGAAGGATGCTGAATCTTCTCGTTATTAACTCCATGTGTGTGTAATGAGTTTTCCAGTTCACTTGTAGAAGCTGTGCCCATTACCTCTTTCCATGGATATGTTTCCATCACTATTGCCTATGCACAGTACCATAGCAAGAAATCTAGTCCAGGTCTATGGGGTGCTCTTGTCCTACATCACATTGCATTCATGCAATTCATCCTCTGAGACTCATCACTGTCATGTGCCTAGATAATTCTTTACATCATTCAAGAATGTATCACTGTCATGTTTCAAGACAAATCTTCACATAACTGTCATATCTGTAGTTTCTACTGTGTCCTTTCTTTTCTGACTCAGTCACATTACTTCTCACCAGACGTCATCTCACCTTATCTTCTTGGGTAACAGGAAATAGACTGTCAGTTCAAATTCAACATCTATAAAGTTGAGCTTGCCACCCAACATGCACACAAACACATCATTATTCTATTTTCATCGCCTTGAAACACTGCTTTCCCTTCTCTTATACCTCTTACTTAGAATATTCTAAGTTTTCATTAGATCAAGCCGGTATTTATGTTTGTGAGTTACTCTCTTACTGATTTTGTTTACTAATTTTACCAGTTACTGAGAGAGGATTGAACTACCCATGAATAATTGTGGTTTTCCTATTTTTTACCTTTCGTTTTTGCAGTTTTGTTATATATTTTGTGGCTACATTATTGTATGCATATACATTTATAATTTTTGTATCTTCAGCATGAATTGTTCCTTTCATCATTTTGAAATGTCACCCTATCACTAGTGCTATTTATTTTTCTGAAATTACTTTGTTCATTTAAGACTTTTTATTAAAGTAAATTTCTTGTAAAAAATGCTGTTAAGACTTGCTTTAAAATCAAATCTTACAGTCTCTGCCTTTTTTTTTTTTTTTTTTTTTTTTTTTTTTTTTTTTTTTTTTTTTTTTTTTTTTTTTTTTTTTTTTTTTTTTTTTTTTTTTTTTTTTTTTTTTTTTTTGCAGTACTGGGGATTGAACTCAGGGGCATTCTACCTCCGAGCTATACCCCCAGCCCTATTTTTTATTCTTTATTTTGAAACCGAGTATTACTAAGTTGCGGAGTGCTTCACTAGGTAGCTAAGGCTGGCCGCGAAACCGGATCCTCCGGTCTCAGCCTCCTGAATGCTGGGATTACAAGCGTGCGCCACCACGCCCGGCTTCTCTGCCGTTTAATAAGATTATTTTATTGATTTATGTTTAATGTGATTGTCGATATAGTTGACTTTAGAACTACCATCTTATCCTCTTTTCCTGATTTTTTTTTTTTTGCGGTACTGGGGATTGAACTCAGGGGCATTCTACCTCCGAGCTATACCCCCAGCCCTATTTTTTATTCTTTATTTTGAAACCGAGTCTCACTAAGTTGCGGAGTGCCTCACTAGGTAGCTGAAGCTGGCCGCGAACCCGGATCCTCCGGTCTCAGCCTCCCGAATGCTGGGATTACAAGCGTGCGC
>PVLC010000342.1:77981-115117 GCA_004027655.1 Graphiurus murinus | reverse complement strand
CTTGATTTCTTTGGAATATATTGAGAAGTTGTTTTTTTTTTTTAACTCATTTTATTTCTGCTATTAGCTTTTAACTGTCCACTTTGTTGTTACCTTAAGAGTTGTTATAGAATTTATAATGTAACTAGTCCTGCTTTTACTTGGTTCCAGTATGCATGGATATTATTTACCTCAGTTTCACTAAATAATTCTAATCCTCCAACAAAAAGTTCAAATTAATATACTGTAGTACATTAATTGTGATTAATGACTTCAAGTACAATGTTTGTTGCTAGCTCTTCAGTTTATGAACCACTACATAAATAACAGATATGCATGATGACCAGCCATATCACTTCTCCCAATATCTGCCAAAGATCAGTTGCTATGTGTTTGGTTTCTAGCTTTACACACAGCAATTGTGCTTTGTTTTCTTTTGATTTTTTTTTCCTTTCAGTGACAAACCCATGGATTTATAAAATTTGATCATTGAAAGAGGTAATCAGTAAACAAAATGAAAGTCTAAGAAATTAATGAAAAGTGATAACCCAGAAATGGATATTCAAATTAAATCTTGGTGAAGTTATATAAGAGAGTTGACAATGGGATAATAGACCTGTAACCATCCAAGGGATATATCTCTGCAGTCGTAGGAACTTGATGAAGCCAGAATTATCACCATATGAGAAAAATTATTATAGTGAAAATATTAAAGCTGCATCAGAGGATAAATGCTGATTTAAAAGCTATACCTTAAAGAACATGTCAGAAATATTTAATGACAGTGAAAACATAGACAGTAAATGTTGGACATAGATCCAAGTGTATAATGGAATGTGATAATTCGCCAAAATATTTTTAAAAACATGGGGAGGGAGGGTAAAAAAAAAAATCACGAATTCCATGACAAGATGGCAAACATTGTTCTAAGTACCCTTGATAAGCTTTATATATATATTCTAATTCTCAATTTTTTAAATTATAGTGAATGAAATACTACTTTTACTTTTTAAATTTCCTGTACATTTATAACCATAGTAAAAAGGCTTTAATATTTCAAAAATATTTGAACAGTTATACAACAATTTTATGTTTACCTATTGAATATTTAGATACCTTTGCTCATTTCAGCTTGCACAGTCATTATGTAATCGTAGATGGCCTAGGAGAGTACCATCTCAATATATTTTTAACATAGCACAGTTAACAATCAAACATTTATAATACTTCATATATAATGCAGAAGCTTTACAAATTTAAACTTCCATTTTCACCTTATAGTTCTTTGTCCTATTGCTGTCACATATTTTCTTTCTCTTTTTATATTTATGTTATAAACTCCACAATACCTTATTTGTGTTAGTCAATTACCTGTTCATATTATTTAAAATGTGAAAAATGTCTTTTGCATTTATCATTTCTGACATCATCATTCCTTTATGAAGCTCTAAATTTTCAGTGTCTGCCATTTTCTTTTTGTCTGTCATTCTCCTAGCACATATGTACTGATGATAAATCTGCTTGCATTTTCTTTGTTGAAAATGGCCATATTTGCCTTCATTTTTGTAGTATTTTTCATTTGACTTCTTAAAAATTCACTTTAAATTTCATTTAAAATGAAAAAAAAGTAGTCAAAGCCAAATTCATTTTAATTTGGCTTTGACTACTAAAATATTGTTCCATTGTCTTCTGTTATAAAGACAATGTTTATGATGAAGAATATTTATTTTATATATGTAATATAAAATATGTTATATATTATATACTATATATTATATATTTGTATGTGAGGGGCTACTGGGAATTTAGCACAGGGACATTCTACCTCCAAGCTATACCAATACCTGTAGCCCTTTTTTATTTTGAAATAGGGTCTCAATAAGTTACTAAAGGTCTCAATAATTACAGGAGTTGGCGTGGAGCATGCAATCCTTCTGTCTTAGCCTCTCAAATACTAGGACACATATGCCACCACACTGGGCTTATTATTATATCATGTCTGTTGTTAATGTTATATTTTCCCTCTCTCTGAAGTGGATTTTATATTTTTCCTTTAAAGCTATGTGTTTTCGATTTGATCTTTATATTTATCCTGCTGTACTTTTTGGTTTATAGTTTTGATAATTTTCTAAAAACCTCTCACTGCTCCTAAAAATATTTTTCTGCATCCCCCTTGCTTTTCTGGTATTCCAACTAATACACATTGCTTGACTAACTTTTGCCAATTCTAGTGTCCCCATCTTTCTTTGTTCTGATTCTATTATTTGACTTTTCTTCTTCTTGTGGATCAAATTTTCCTGTTTTTTGTTTGCTTGCTTTCTTTTCTTTCCTTTTTCTTTTTTTACATTTCCTGTAAGTATGTAATTTATACTGGAATTTTGAATTTTTTGCTGTTGGGTGCTAGATTTTGATTGTGTGTGGGGGAGGGTGATGTGATAAATATTGTTCTCTTTCTTTAAAGAGAGTTGGCTTTCTTCTGCCAAGAAGTTAAAGTATATACCTGGGGCACCAGATGATTTTTGTGGCTTGTGTGCAAGCTTTATTATGGTGGATGTGGAGAGGCCATCACTTTAGAGCTTTCTAAGGTGTGATTCTTTTGAAAACTCTACCTAATTCTAAGTCTATCACAGGTCTCACACTTTGGTTGGAGCAAATATGAGGCATTCCTAGGCCTATCTGAGCTCCATAATCTTTCTGCCATAACACTTGCAGTAGTTTACTTTCCAGTCTCCTGTGGTTTAACTTTATGTAGTCATAAGTCAGAGGACTCTAGGGAACCTTTCTGCTGATCTCCTCAACTTCTCTCTTTTAGTATGCTCTGTCAATTCTACCCATGTTGGCCTCCCTAGACTTTGTTGGGTCTGTTTTGTGTGTGTCTCTGGTATTGAAGATTGAACCCAGGGTCATTTTCCCTCTCAGATACACACCCAGCACTCTTTTATTTTTTATCTTGAATCAGGGTCTCACTAAGCTCCTGTGGGCCTCACTGAGTCACTGAGGCTGGCCACAAGCTTGTGATCTTCCTGTCTCAGCTTCCCAAGTACTAGTGTTATTTTTAACTATAGAATCAAGTGTCATCTTATTTCTTAACCATTTTCAATAAGTAGTGTTTCCATTATAAATGCTTATTCCTATTCTCCAAAATGGCAAGTAGACTATAATTCCTCAATGTTGATCAATGTTATTCACTTCAGTTCTTATTTTGAGGTTATTCAGCTTGCTTGAGTTGCTTCAATTCATCATCTGATTAACTTGGTAATGCTGGTTATTTTTTGTTGTTATTGTATTGTTTTTGCTGTTTGTGGGAGACTGAACCCAGATCCTCAGGCATGCTTGGTAAAGAGCTCAATTTACCATGGAGACATACACTCAGTCCCTCAGTAATTCTTGTGATGTAGTTTCAGCAATTGAATTTTGATTATACTTCTTTCTTTCTTCTTTGTGTGTGGGGATGGAATTTTTGAATAGATGATGCACTGATTTTTTTTCCCTCAGCATTCTTTTTAGAACATATCTAGTTCTTAGCTAAAATAGATTTTGGGAAGAGGGCGAGGGGAGGTATGTTGCTGCCTTTCTCATGCATCCTTTCACAGATTTTTGTCAGGGAATACTGTCACGTTGATCTTCCCACTCACCATTTTCTTACCTAATTATCTTACCTTCTATTGGCACTCTCCTTTCTGCAGGTAATGTGACTCAGGAATAGTGGGATGTGGGCTCCCTGAATGATCACCCTCAAATTAATGATTTTCCTCTTCCTTTGACTCCTCCTCATCTCTGCAAGTTTCCGGTCCCTTGGAACTCAGATTATATGAGATAAATAGGTTACTGGGTCCTGAACTCTCTTTCAAATTCAAATTTCTTCCATTTTATGTTTATAAAACATTGAGTTACTTTATGAGTAGCTTTTCTACATTACCATGGTTATAATATCCCATAAGACTTTACAGTTTTAAGAAAAATATTTATGAGATGCACTGCCCAGGTTGGTGGTAATGATATTTCACTGATCATTGTGGACATGCCCTGAATAGACATGTGAGATACCATAATAGGCATTGTGATGCCATAACTAAAATAAGAGTTATCTCTCTTATATTAATAATAGTATCATAATATTTGGCAGGTTTGCTTCACAGTTTCTGGTTTGGTGTTATAATTATACTTCAAAGATGTTTATCATCTCTATTTTGCTTATTTTCTTTCTGTTCTCAATAAGTTTTAAAGGAAGAATGAGAAGTGAGATATTTTCACCATGTGTCTTACAGTGTCTCTACTTATAGACACATTATAAGATTGAATAATAATTTTATTGTATTTAATTCATATTCTACCCCTCTTTTCCTTACTCTTTGAATGTGTGGCAACTTAGTTTAAATTCCCTGAGTAATAATAAATTTCAAAATCATTCAGTGATGTCCTTTCTGAAATTCTATCTGCCGTTCAACCTCCACTTCCTGTCCTAACTGCATGAACGTGAAATAAATAAGTGACTATGTAATTTTTTAAAATAAATGGTTTGAAAATTTTGCTGGGGTAAGTAACTAAGGATTTTGAAATCTTTGAGGTTTTCAATTTGTTCAAAAAGAAAAATGTTTTAGGCTTTGGCAAAGCAAACATGCATTTTATTCAGTAATATTTCCCACACATTTTAAGACTAATCCGTCTTGGCTCTATACATTTACATGCATAGCATTAAAGTAAATGTTATTTGAGGGCTATCATGTAGAAGAATAAAATATTCATGTGTCCATGGATATATGTATCTTTTTTCCCTAGAAATATAGTTGTTGTAGCTTAGACTACTATCACAATAAAATGCCATAGGTTGTATAGTTTACATATAATATAAATTCATTTTTCACAATTTTGGAGGTTGGATGACTAGGATGCTAGTATTTTCAGGTTCTAGTGAGGCATTTCTTCTGTCCTGCCAACTGTCATCTTCTCCTTGTATCCTCATGTGACAGAGAGAGAGAGAGAGAGAGAGAGAGAGAGAGAGAGAGAGAGAGAAATATCCCTGGGATCTAAAAGAACCTCTTATCTTGCTAAAAGATAAGGACACTATGCAAATTATGTGGGCTCCACTGTCATGACCTAATTATCTCCTCCAAACCCAACATCCTAATACTATTCATTCACTGGAGTTAAGATTTCAAGATAAGGAAAAAAATTCAGCCTATTGCAATTCTAGAGAAAGAAGATACTTAGAAAATACATAAGAAAATACTCCATAAGTCATAAGGTAAGCAAGTATTATGAGATCACATGGGTTGCAAATTAAGCAGCATAAAGGGGATCATGGGACTGATTCATTCAGTTTGGAAATACTTTAGTAGGGAATTAGGAAAGGACCCTACAAGGTCCATGAATGTGGAATAATGAAGATTGCTGAAGCTTTCCTGAAAGTCACAAGCAAAAGTATAGAACAATGAACAGAAGATGCCAAAAATAAGTAAAAGAAGATACTGACAGACTAGAAACCAAGGCCGTGTCTTATTCACAAGATTTTTGTCAATTATAAGGCATATAATTACTTTTTATTACAGATTGTAAACTCTTCAAAGAACATTTCCAAAGTATTGAAATCAACTACACTGATGATTGAAGATACACCTTGAGTTTATTTACTTTGCAGATTCTTAGGTGATATTAAAGAGGGAAATTGTATAATGTATGCAATTGAACCAGGATCTCACAAGCCAGTTAAAAATGAAGAAAATTTTAAAAATTATCATAGGATAGATTACTACATAGTATTAATTTTAAATGTCACTGTCCAAAGGCAAAGGAAGAACAAAGAAGGCTTTTGTAGCAATGTCAAGTTGCAGGAAGTTACTGGGCTAAGACCTGGACCTAAAAGTTGGGTAATATCAATTACACATTACACAAAACACCAAAATAGTCACTACCCCACAATTTAGGGGAACAAAATCAAGTGTAAAATTATCTTTGTCTCAGAATGACCTAGAAGTTGTTACTTAGCTCCTTCTAAAGTAACATGGGATTTCATAGACTACTATACTTCAATAACACTTCATCAAAATTTCATTTTCAGTAAATCCAATTTTCTCATTTCTTATAAAAGTTGCCCACTGTGCTGAAAAAACAAGAAACTGGCTTTTGGATGATACTTACTCTTGTTCTCATTTATTTTTAAAACTTGATCTTTATTCAGAGAATAAGTTACACTGTCATGAAAACATACTGAGTATCTTCAGTTAGAATTCAGGTACATCCACTTTTTAATAGACATCAATAAATTTTGATATTGCTCAATTTTTAAGTTTTTAATTTGAATATACTTACACATTTTCCTTTCAGTTGTGTGTTTCTATATAGCAGTTTTGTGGAAATGAAATGTAATACCATTGCACTTGAAATTGTTTCCAATATTACTCACTATAGGGCAGATCCATTACCTTAAGGTCCATAATATATTCAAAGAAATATAATTACTCTGAGGTGAATTCAGATAAGTAACTAATGCCCAATGTAAGGCCAGCCATGGAGAAAAGTGCTTCTATAACTTTCTTCTCTTGCAGATCCTGTGCATAAGACAAAAAAAAAAAAAAAAAAAAAAAAGCAAAAAATGAAAGTGTTGAGAAATAGCCAAGGCTTTTTGCTTATTATTTTCACCGTTCTTGAGACTTAATATCTTCTATTTGATCAAGTGTGATGTATTACATTGGAATGCATAGGATACTTTCTGGCATCTGATAGGTGCAGTTATGGTTAGTTACAGAAGGTGCCCTGAAGAGCTCATGTATTCCTGTTCAGAGCTGATATAATTAAGTCCAGAAGGTTCTAATCTCATCAGTGGAAAATTCCATCATAATGGCTTTCTTGGGTGGTAACCCAGGCAGGTAGGGTGGGGCTGGTGGGGTCGGCCCCTGAGGATGTGGCCTTAGGGACTGTGCTTGTATCCTTGAACCACCTTGCTGTTCTCTCTTGCCTCTGGCCTTCTTGCTGTGAGAGTAGATCACTTTGCTCTCTCCCTCCTTCTGCTCCTAACACCATGCCCTACCTCTGTAGATGAACCAGGCCTGACATGGGCTGAACCACTGAAACTTCCAGAAGTGTAAGCAAATACACCTTCCTTCAAGTTTGTGGTGGTCAGGTGTTTGGGATTACACCAGTGGGAATGGTGACTTGAAACAGGTGGTCAGTAGTGTTAGCATTCTTTCCTTGCTCTCAACTTGCCAGGATTTAGGAGTAAGACTAGTAGCATTTTGGTACAAATAGAATAATTCTCATTTTTCTATACTACAACATAGAGAAACCCCTTAATTTATAGCTTAATTTCACCCCCTATTGAATTTTTGCATAACAATGTTAATTACCATCTGCTGTGCAGATTCCCACTGGGTATGTGAGACTTGGCAAAGCATGATGGTTAAGAGTAAGGGGTTTAGGAGTCTAGCCATCTGGATTCTTCAGGCTTTACCATTTACTGGGCGAGAGGTCAGGCTAGCTATTGACCTCTCTGGTCTTTCTCTAATTACAATAAGTAGTTGGTACAGTTGCTGTGATAAAGTAAGACTCAATTGTAATTAGTGACTGTCATTATTAAAACTATTACTAATTACTACAAGAATCTTTTCACCACAATGGGAAGTGAAGCAACTAATATTCTAATGTTGAAGAAAAACAATTATCACAGCTAAGGAGCATTAACTAGGGCACAGTATTTATAGGATTTTGCCTTAGTTCTCTTGGCACATATTTCCCTTTTTATTCCATCTTTTCCCCTTTACTCAGGAGTTTTGGTGGTGAATAGTAGGCTGATCAAAGTTCATGCCACAGGCACAATTTGACTCAGATAGTTGCTGGGTTTTCCCTTTTTAAAATAAATCAAATTCATTGCTGCGGTTGATAGGAAGGCTTCTGCCCATTGGCAAATGATATGGCCACCATTGTCTTATTAAAGCTTGAGAGAAAATGATGATTGTAGTGTTTGTGGCCAAATTTTGTCCATGCCTGCCCACTGGATTTGTTTGGATACCAGGAAATTATGGACTGTATGATTCGAATTAGGATAAGAGATTTAAACCCTCGGAGCCATTCTTTAGCAAAGACTGTTCTGTAAAACAGTACTGGAAAGCATTCCTTTAACCAAGTGGTGAAATACGCTTAGTCATTAGGATTCCAAGTGAGTTTTCTGACTTTGTGAGGGAAATGCAGTGCCAAGAAATATCATCAGGAGACTGGGAGTAGATGCTAATCTTTATTTTAATGACAGGTTTTTGGTGCTAACTTCGTCATCTAACTCAACCCCTCTATTTCCAGTCTTTAAACATTTTAGATGCTTGTTTCAGAAATGGAGGACGTCCCTTCAATATAATTACCAGAAGCATACTGTGTCATCCCTCCCAGTTTATAGACTTTTTTTTTCCTAACAGATTTGTATAATTTCCATGGTAACATGCACATGGTGACTGTGTCCCATCAACATACACCTCTGCTGCTGGCGTCACTGTTCTTCCTCTGTTAATCCACGCTGCTGAATTTTGTTTTGTTGTCAACTAGGAAAGGAACTACTATCGTCTTGGAAATGAATTGCAAAGTCAGAGTCTTTTAATTTCCAACATATACAGAATTCCTTTTTATGCCATTTTGTATATGACAGAAAGAATAAGACCACCAGTCAACTGAATTGCAAGTGTCTCCTCTGAAGTGGTGGGCAGGGCATCAAGACAGCTGTGTGCTCTGGCATGGAAACAGAAGAGCAGATGCTGAGCAGGGCACAGTAGTTCTGCTTCAGTATGTGTGGTCTTTGCTCACATCCTGGAGCAGCTGTTGCCCTCTCCCTGGGGAGAGGCTATGGTTTTAATAAAACCATTAAAGAATTGTTACTGTAGCCGGGAGTGGTGGTGCAGGCTTGTAATCCCAGTACTTGGGAGGCTGAGACTGGAGGATCTGGGTTCATGGCCAGCCTTAGCTACTTAGTGAGTCCCTCCACAACTTAGGGAGACCCTGTTTCAAAATAAAGAATAAAAAATAGACCTCAGCATGTAGCTTGGAGGTAGAGTGCCCCAGTGCAGCAAATAAATAAATAAATAAAAATAAAAATAATTTTTACTGTAAGATTATATACATATCAGCAATTGTCATATCTCCTCTCATAAGGAATTCTGGACAAAGAATTTCTAATTGATCCTTAGAGGGGTGTGGTTTTTATTTATTTATTGGTTTCAGTAAGCCTGCAATCTAAGATTATAGCAGAAACTAAAAGGACAGTTTCCATTCTATTTAAGCCATTGTGATTTTATTATTATTATTATTATTATTATTATTATTATTATTATTATTGTTATTATTGTTAATGTTTAAATCTGATACACTGTCATCTTTGCTGGCTGGCTTGGCAGAGCATGGTGAATTATTGCATGTCTTTATGCCTTGATTCAAATGTCCAGTGCAGGATCTTCAAATTGTGTCTCAATTTGGAACAGACTAGCTTTAGTACATCCTTCTTATTCATTCTTGATATGTAGAACTTCATACCTCTGAATGTAAAGACTTCCAGAATTTTAGTGAACCATACATGCTTTTTTCAGCAACTATACAATGGGAGGAATCTCCCAGGCCAATCTCTGCTTGGTGTTGACCCAAATGATGTGTCATATTCCTGAGCAGAGACACCAAAACATCCTATGAAATTGCTCCCTTCCAGTCTAGGAAAGAGTGTGAATGAGCGAATTAACTGACAGTTTTTCCTATGCACCTCTCCTTCCTCACCAGGGCTATGAAGAAAACATTAGACAATGTTGGGTAAAATTTGTCTCATTGGTTGGTTGGTTGGTTGGTTGGTTGGTTGGTTGGTTGGTTTAAACAATACGAACACATATCAGATGTTTTAGTTTCCTAGGGTTGCCATAAAAACTAAAACAAACTGAGTAGCTTAAAATGACAGATTTTTATTTAGTCTCTCACAGTAGAAGATACCAGGCATCTGAAATCAAAGTGTCAGGGGACCATATTCCTTCCAAAAGTTCTTATAAAGAATTACAATACTTTCTTGCCTCTTCAAGCTACTAGTGGCTCTAAGCATTGCTTGGCTTAAGGCTGCCCAAATCTAGACTCTACCTTTGTCTTTGAATGGTCTTCTACCCTGTGTCACTTTCTTTTATCTTTTTTCTGTCTCTCTGAAAGACACTTAGCATTGAATCAGAGTTCATCCCATTCCAGCATGATTTAAATTGAATATCCTTATTTTAATTATATCGTCAATTATTCTGGTAAATTAGGTTACATTCTGGGATTCAAGGCAAATTTATCTTTGGGGGGCCATTATTCAATCCACTTTAACTAGCAATTCAGAGCTGTCAAGGTCAGACCTTATAAAAGAGACATTTCCTTTGCTTTCTGATTTTAAAGTTGTTCTTCCTACCCCTCTACTTTCAATACCAGATCTTTGCTGAAAAAGTGAAAGAAAAAGTGGCCAGGCTGGTATTTAATAATGTTTTGTCTATCATCTAATGGAAATTCAGATTAATCACGGGGAAACTGAACTGAGACTGCCTACAATTTGATTAACCTGGAATTGAGACCATAACAATGATGTTGTTTTTATGCATTTCCCCTTGCTCCAAAGCTCTAAATGCATCAGTTTTTAGAGTCTTACAAGAGAGGATCCTCTATGTATCTTCTCTAATCCAAGAATCTTTGATTTGAAGGACCTTTTTTTTTTTTAACATACTCCGAAAGTGTGTGTACAGCTCTTCTTTTCAAGATTCCTTTTTTCCCAGAGAGATTTTTCAGAATCCTTCTTTATCTTAATCATAATTTCTCCCCTTGCTAATATAGTCAACCAGGCTGAGAAATTCTGAAGACTATTATATTATCAGGTATCAAATTAGTTTCACAATAGTCCCTGTGAACAAAGATTGAATGGGCTATGCCTTGGGAAACAGAGATCTGTCAGAAAACAATTTATCCAGCAAAATAAATTAATAAACATTTGGAAGGGCTAAAATTCCTCTGTTATAATATGCTTGCTTAAAGATAAAATATTAAAGATGCCTACATTTTGAAATTTCTGAATGTCGTTTATGCAGGCATAAGAAATTTTAAGTTTAAAACTAGTTTTCTCATTTCAGAATTAAAGACTGTTTTATATAGCAGTTTCTACAGAAAAAAAAACCACCTTTAATGTGGTAGCAGAGTTACAGTCAGAATAGCCAGACATGGTGGCACATGCTTGTTAATCTCAGCATTTAGGAGGCTGAGAACGGAGGATCCGGGTGTGCGGCCAGCCTCAGCTACCTAGTGAGGCACTCTGAAACTTAGTGAGACCTGGTTTCAAAATAAAGAATAAAAAATAGGGCTGGGGTTATAGCTCGAAGGTAGAACGCCCCTGAGTTCAAACCCCAATACCACAAAGAAAAAAAAAAGAATAAATAATCATTTATTTAGCCAGAGACTTCATTGCTGTGTCTAGATTGACTTCCTGGCTAGATAGATTAATTAGTAGTAACACTTATTCTCTCTGCCAAGGGTCATATGATATGTTTAGAAACATGGTCCCATTTTTATGATGTTTTCAGTGATTGAGCCAGAGTAGAGACATATGCATCAGTATAGCCTGGAATTCCAATGGGTGCTGAAACAGAGATATTGTAGAAGGGCAGGTATCCTAGGGGCATTCTTGTAGACACACTACATTTGCCAAACAATGTGCAAACTGATATAATTTAGGAAGATTATTTAGCAACATTGAAATTCATATATGGAATAAGTCTGAGAAAATTTGCTCTCTCAAATAGTGTTGTGATGCCCAGAACCATACGATGTGAAGACTAATTGCATATTTTTGTATGATAACACATTAGTAAAACCTCATTTAAATAAAATTAATCTAGATGAAAAATAATGAGTCACTGTTTACAAACACAAATGATATCACCACAAGACAATGGTATAAGCAAAATGTACAATGTTTTGAGCCGGCAATATTTGATTTTCTTTCCATTTTCAATCTTTAATCAACAATCTGATTATATTCCATTCATTACATACACACACACACACACACACACACACACACACACACACACACTCAGAACACATTGGGTTTTTGCATTTCTTTCTGTTGCTTTTTGTCTATTAAGTGCCCACCTGCAAGGTAAAAGAGAAACTGAAATTTAAGAACTCATGGGCCTTGGCCTCATAAAGCTTACGTTCCAGAGAGTAAGTTGACAATAGACCTGGTGCAATTATTGTCACATTTAGAGTTTAAACCTGCATGTATTGACTGTTACCCTGCTGATGTGCTTTTTTGCTTCCTTCCATGTTTGATGAACTCTCAACATCTTTCAATTCTTGTCTTGGGTAACTTCTCTATCATTAAGCCTCCCTGAAATCTCAAAGTGAAATAGATATTTCTCTTTCTAGCTCTTTATGAAAACCCTTGGTGTGAAGTATTATATATCAAAATATCACTTTCCTACTTTTGATTTTTCTCATTTCTCCAACTAATCTTAAAGTAGGAATTTTCAAAGTCTTTGAAATAGGGCTTGCTACCTTGCAAATTAGCAATAAACATAGGCAAATAATTACATTAAAATTTTTCTAAAAGCATTATACCTAATAATTCTCACTTTGACTAGATTATGTATAGTTTAACCTTATAACAAAAAGTGTGATTTTTTTTAACATTTTTATCATCCATCCAATGATTTCAAACTTATTTCACTTGAATGTATTTTAATATTCAAATAATGATATCTTAAAATATGACATAGTTTCCATTTAATATATTTTGCAGTTTTATTCTATCTAGATATGGAAAGGACCAATCCAAAGAAGGAGAAGGATATAATTTACATCACAAGATTAATATTCCAGAAAAACCTGGAATTCACTAGAAGAAGGAAGTATTCTTGGCTCAGAGATCATGGTATTTAATGTCTATATGTCTCATGAAGAAAGTTTTAATCACACCACATGAAATATTCAAGGTTTTCTCTGATTTTAGGTAAAGTTTAAATGTGATTGTCAAAGTTTTCCCTATTCCTTCAACATAGGTTAGCCAAATTAGAAGTCTTAATTCTAGATTTAAAAATAAGCAATTCTGATTAGCAGAAACTTTTTAGTTTAATGTAACTCTATTAATTCCTATTTTAATTTCCTGAGATTTGAGAGTCTTATTGAGGAAGTTTCTACCATGCCTATTTGTTGGAGTGTTAGATCTATTTCCTTCTCTACTAATTTCAGCATCTGGTCTAATTTCCCGGTCTTTGGTCCATCTTGAGTTGACTCTTGTGCAGGGTGAGAGGATGGGATTTCATTTCATTTTTGTACAAATGAATAACCAGTGTTCCCAACACCATTTGTTGAAAAGTTGTTTTTCTCTCCAAAACATGTGTTTGTCACTTTTATGTGGATTTGTTTCTGTACCTTCTATTCTGATCCATTGGTCTATGTGCCAATACCATACTGTTTTTAGTTCTATAACTCTATAGTATAATTTGAAGTCAGGAATTATGATGCCTCTTGCATGATTCCTATTGCCGAGAATTGCTTTGGTTATTCTGGGTCTTTTTTTCTTTTTTTCTCCATATGAAATTTAAAACTAATTTTTCTAGGTCTGTAAAGAATGTCATTGGCTCTTCGATAGGGATTGTATTGACTCTGTAGATTATTTTTGGTAGAATGGCCATTTTGATATTATTTATTCTGCCTATTCAAGAGCATGGGAAATCTTTCCATCTTCTAAGATATTCTTCAATTTCTTGCATTAGTGTTTTATAGTTTTCATTTTAGAGGTCTTTGACTTCCTTGGTTAGATTTAATTCTAGGTAAATATATAAGTAAAAATAAAATAAACAAGTTTCTAAAATAATATTATCAGTACATTATAGTTACATAACATAGTGAGATTTGAAGTGATACTTTAATATATGCACACATCACTTGGTGTGTTTCCTTGTAAATCCCACTAGCCAATATTATACCTAATCATCTTCTTAATAATTATTCTTTAAGTTTTAAAGTGGGTTAAATCTCAGTTAAATTTCTCAGGAGATCTCACTTACCAATTGTCTAGCATAATCAAAGAAATTTATTTCCATCCAAATAATTAAATATTATTACTATTTACTTTTCATCAGAGAAAACTGAAGACCAAAAGAATAAAAAAAGTATAGTATCAAACATGCTCTGGGAGGCTAAAGGACAGAAAAAAAAAGAGGAGCATTGAAATGCATGTATGGGCAACTATATTTTGAAGATAGTATTTCAATAAATTCAATCTTGGTGCAAAAAGTCTTTTATCTCCTGAACCAAAACTTAATGCTAAACTTAACTTTTGGTTTTACTTCACTCATTACAGTAAAAAAAAATGTGAATAATAGTTCTCCTTTTGAAACAAATGATAATGGGAATGATTAGTATAAGAGGAAATTGGAGTGCAGAACCCAGGGAGGAGAATTTTAGGTAAATGGTCTCTGGTAAGACAATGGGATGTGGTTTGGACTTTGGTAGATATACTGATAGGCCAACCACTCTTGATGGAAGGAAAGCAAAAAATGTGATTTCTAATGCAGGTATGCTGGTGGATTCAGTCCTGGGAACATCAGGAAATTATCTTTTGATTGCTTTCATTTTCTCAGTGAAATGAAAAAACAAAACAAAACAAAACAAGTAGAGAGGGCAAAGTATAAAATGAATGCACATGTATCTTTAAAAGAACCAAAGAGATATTTTAAGTGTCAACGGTGAAAAGGAAAGGATTTTGCTTTTCTTAGTTTTGGCTATACTGACCTGGAGCTGCTAAAGGCCATGTTTCCAAACATATGGAAACGTGTGACTAAAAGTAAAGCCAACACAGAAAAAGAAGATCCCAGATACAGAGTGAGAGATGTAAAATTCTTAGGTTTGCATTCCAGAACCTGGAAGTTGTCAGGCTTGATTAAAAGCACACCCTGCACTTTTGTGTTACATGAGTGAATAAATTCCTGTGCTGATTAAACTTGTGTGAGGTGTGTGTATATGTTTGTGTGTGTGTGTGTGTGTGTTACAATTAATAATGCATTAGACAATTGAGTAGTATATTAGATTTCAGTTTTTACAATAACTAGAAAAGGTGTATAAAATGCTAGTCAAGCAAATTGTTTCTCAGGATGGATTCTGGAATCAGAAGACTGAGTTTAAATTCTAATTGTTTCCCTTAATGGAATTTGTTATCTTAGAGTTTACATTATCTCTGAGTTTCATCTTAGTTTCACATTCTCATTGGTAAATTGCATGAAGTACTAATGAGATCTACCATGTATTAAGTCACAAGCAATATATCAACAGCCTATAGATATTATCTGAATAAAATCTAATTCTTAAGTAAAGCAGGTATTATTATCTTGTTTTTACACACGAGAAGAGGGAGATCTCATAAGTTTAATAATCAGTCCAACATTCCACAACTTAGAAGGTGGTATTGAGTCCATATTTCAAACAAAGTGACTATAAGTTTCAGTTTACATGGGACTATTCTAGTCCATACCTGTTGTACCTCATTCTATCTGATTAGCACATCTTTTCACCTGTTTAAAAAAAATCTCATTTGAGACAATAAATTACATGCTTACCATTGCAGGTTGATTTTTTTCCCCAGGGGTACATTCTGAAGTCAGACATCAGCTTACAGGAAGTTAATTGGAGAATGTTCTCTAGATCTCCAGAGGGAAGAATGAAAGCCTTCAACCAACCCCACAGGAACCTCTGGGGCTGGATTGGCCCTTTGGAGTTGTTCCATTTGGAGCAAGGGAGTCTGAGCCTCTATATCACTACATTATCATCCTCACTGCCTCCAGGCTGGCCCTAAGAAGGGGAGTGATACTGAACAACATAGCATTCTTCAGTGAACACAATTTCAGGAGAGAGCTGACAGCTGAGAATTTTATGCTGACAGCTCACCCAGTACTTGGGGAAAGTGCTCTTCAGAAGGACTGAATAGTATATCACAGTATCTATGCATGAGACATTGCTTTTGGACAGCAGTATCTTTTCATAAATTCTCTCTGACAATTAAAAAAGTACGAATATATGTGATATATTAATATATTTGCATATATAGATATATATTTCTATAGATACACATTAAATAAGGTGCTACACGTAATATATTAAACTATAATCATATAGCCACTCTTCCTATAAAGATCTGAAATAGCTTAAAAATTAAAGCATTTACAAATTTGTTTAAGTTGAATAACTGCCAATAGCAGTTCTGCACAGTTCAGTGCCACATCAATTGTCCTAAAAATCTGAGGACAGAAAAGAACCACATAGGATGAAGGAATCTAGGTGTGGGTAACTTGGGAATCCTATATAAGAAGCAGTGATGTAGGACTCATTGGGTGGGTAGAGGAGATGTCCAATTATTTTAATATGATTTTATTGGTGCATGTAATTATACATTGTAATGAGGTTCAGAGTGATAGGAATATATGTGCACATAGTACTTTGGTATGATGTGCTCTCAAAATCCACTGCATATCATACTTGAAAGGGCTTAATACTCTTAAGATCTCTAGATAGAAAGAGAGGAAATAGTTGCCTAGTTTAAAACCAGGCCAGCAATTGGGTAGAGTTGTCCTAGAAACTTTGTTGGTCATCTTCAATTTGGCTATGTCTGCATCTTCACTGTGTTGTTAACTCTACCCCAGAATTATCTAGGTGTAACCAGGCCTTATATTAAACATAGTAGAGGTAGAGGATACAGTCTCTGTTAAATTAATCTGGCGTAACTTCAGACAAGCAAAACCCGTCTTCCCAGACTTGGAAACTTTGGTGCATGTACATCCATAGCTAGTGCAATTGTTAATATTATGCATCTGTTTGACTGGGCTAGGGAGTGGTTAGATACTTGGTAGAATAGTATTTTGTGTGTGTCTATAGAAGTAACTCTGGAGAAGATCAGCACTGAAATGAGTAGACTGAATAAAAAAGATATTCCCACCAATGTGACTCGCAATATCTGGTGTACTAAGAATCCAGGAAGATAAAGGCAGCAGAAGGACTTCTTTGCTGGGTCTCTTCGAACCCTGACCTCAGACATCAGCTCTCTGGATTCTCAGGCCTTCACACTTACATTGAAATTACACTATTACCCGGGCATGGTGGCGCACGCTTGTAATCCCAGCATTTGGGAGGCTGAGACCAGAGGATCCAGGCTCGCGGCCAGCCTCAGCTACCTAGTGAGGCATTCTGCCACTTAGTGAGACCCTGTTTCAAAATAAAGAATAAAAAGTAGGGCTGGGGGTATAGCTTGAAGGTAGAATGCCCCTGAGTTCAATCCTCAGTACTGAAAAAAAAAAAAAAAAAAAGAAATTACACCATTGGATTCTCTGATTTTCAGGCTTCTGGATTTGAACTGGAGCTACACAGCCAGCTTTCTAGAATCTCCAGCTCACAGATAGCAAATCATGGGTTTTTCAGCTTCCATAATTTTGTGAGCCAATTCATTATATATACACATGCACATACATACATATACAAATGCATCCATCCATCCATACATGCATGCATACATAGCCTATTGAGGCTGGGCATGTTGACACATACCTGTAATCCCAGCATTTGTATGTGGAAGACTGAGATAGAAGGATTGCAGGTTAAAATCCAGACTCAACAATTTAGTAAGACCCTCAGCAACTTAGCAAGCCCCCATTTCAGAATAAAAAGGGCTGGGAATGTCGACTGAAGATAGAATGCTTCTAGGTTCTAATCCTAGTATTCTGATGACTTTATTTCCCTGGAGAACCCTGACCTAATAAGGCTAAATATTTTTAATTTCCAAAAAATTTGTTAAAAGTTCCTCTAGCTAAATATATCTATAGTAAATTACTAACAGAGAAAATTTTGTTAGTTAATTCTTTCTAATTGGCTGCTTCTATTGTCTCCTTATTCTGACCAAGACCATTGACATAGTTTGGTTTTTAAAATGTTATTACAACTTTTAATTATAGTAGTTTAGCATAGTATATAAGGAAGTTTTCTTAAGTTTAAAATTATTTTAATTTTTATTACTTTAACTCTTATATTAGCCTTGTCTCAATTTTAACCTGTGATTTCCCACTTTTTCAGCTGCTGCTTTGAGTAGTAGTTATACTTTAGAATGTGCATGTAAGATTATTTTTAAAAAAGAGTAAAATGATTATGACATTCTTCCCTGGAACAGAGATCATAAGAATCATGTACCATGAATAGATTCAATATAAATTTCCATATGAGCTCTGATTGATGGGAAAAGGCTAAGATTCTTCTAAAATTACCTTAAAAATAAAAATAAAGTGGATTTTTCCTCTCCAGATACCTGTTGGTAGTTTGAGTCCCTGGGAGAAAATGTCACATGCTACTAAGCTTCATGAACCCTTGACCCCAATTCACATAAAAACGGTGAAAACTTGTCCTGGTTACTTAAAAACTCTTGACATAGACACATTTTTTCTTTTATAGTAAGAAATAAAATAAATTTACTTTCACTCTAGGGAGAGGTTTTTAAAGCTGAGCATTACAAAGTCCTCTAAGGGGTAGGGGAGTTCATTTTTGCAGTCCAAGGATGTGTGTATTTCTGTGTAACATTTTCATGTAAATGTATAATATGGAGAGATTTGTAATGTTCTAAAGAACTATAAAAAGGAAAAGAAAAATAAGTCCGTCAAGAACTTAGACTGTAAGGAATTCTTCCTATAAAATAGAGAATGAAAAAAATCCCAATTAGACTAGCTTCCAAAACCCTAAGAATTAAATTATTAGATGGAAAGACCTTTCAATGTTATAAAGAGTAAAATTTAGTCAGGGAATTAATTGACCTGTTAAAAATTATTCAAGTATTTATCATACATACAAATAATTTATTTTACTACCAGTGAGGGGATGAACTGAAGTGTAGATTATATTTACTATCAATTTTTATTTGAGAAAGTTTAATTCTATAATGGAAAACATTGGAGCACAAATTTATTTAAGAATATTGCTTTCTCATTTCCACCTTTTTTTTTTTTTTTTTTTTTTTTTGGTACTAGAGGCTGAATGTAGGCATGTAGGCATTCTACCTCCAAGGTGTACCTGCAGCATTTTTATTTTTTGTTTTGAAAGGGGTGTTTTACTAAGTCATTGAGAGTCTCAATAAATTGCTGGGGCTGGCCTTGACTGTGATCCTCCTGCCCCAGCCTCCCAAGTATTGAAATTATAGGTGTGCAACAGTACACCTGGATTTGTCCTTGTTTCTATAAAATAAAAGAAATTGTGCAATGATACTTGCTAATGCAAGATAAAAGAAAACATTTTTCAGGAACTTGATGATAGTTATCGGCACCAACTTGAATACAGAATTGGAAGTGAGAATCTTAAACCAAGGAACCAGATGGGGAATTGTGGACAGAAAATTACTACAAGGAAACATCATGGGTTAAGGGGATTCTGCCTAAACTGACCTAACAAGACTCTTGCTGAAGACAGGCAACGGTGATCAGACATCACCTGGCAGATGGTCAAGGATAAAGAATACCACCTGCTTTCTCTAAACTGACTTAGCAGGCGTGTACTGCTAAAGCTACATTTTATAAGGTTCAGGAGCCTGATTAAAGTTTGTCCAAAGAATCTTTGTCATTTCCTAATGGATGTTTGTCCAAAAATATGAAAAATCCATAAGAATAAAAAAATCTGTTATGCAACTATATATAGTAACATGGCTGGTTTTGAAATTATAGTGATTTAGAATGATATTAATTTGTATCAATCTTTTTATGACTACAGAGTAAATTCGGTAATATCACAAAAGATGTGTTTGTATGCCTATATTTTGTTTTTTAGACACAGCTTACAGCTTGGCTGCCTTATTTTTTTTATTATAATTTGCAAACAGATTGGGGAAAAAAAGGAGCGAGTTAAAGAAAGAAAGAAAGAAAGGGAGAGAGAAAGGAGGGAGAGATGAAGAGTACATCAGTGCCTAATAAAATAAATCACATTTATATGATTTTGAAAGCTGTAGTTTAAGATTTTTAAAGTATCTCTCAAACTCAGCCCACAATGACTGATTAACATAGATCTAGAACTTGACTCAGTGGCACACATTTGGCAGATCTGGGTTTCTTGAGTATATGGAAACAATATTTAAAAATAAATTGCAAGTAAATAAAAATATATATTAATTCTTATTGTCCTTCAGAAACAGACTTTATCCAAGCATACCAAAAATCCTTGGCTCCATGTTTCAGAAGTGCTACTGCAATGTTACTCAAGAGAATGACCAGAATGAAACAAATACAGTTTTGCTAATAACAAAGTGGGAACTAAATAAATAATGTGGGTCAATTAAGACAATTCTATAACTACTTGACATACTTTTCTTTTTTCAAATGTATACTGCTTCTTAACATTAAAAGCAATAACATTTTCAATAAGTATGTCATTGTTACTTTACATTATGATGTGAGACCATAATGCACCAATAGAAGCACATAAAAAAGAAATAACATTTAATCTGATTGGTATTAGTTTGATAAAAAGGGTCACATGTTAGTCTCCCTGTCACATTAATTTTGAGGAAAGCGGAGTAAAATTATGAGCTCAACAAGTATAAAGTAATCTAATGTCATGATAGGAATATGAACATTTTCTCCATTCAAATGAAGAGAAATGATTCCTTACCTTCTTAGAGTCAGACGATAATAAGAACAGAATGACACTATATTGCACCATTTAACAAATACTAGTTAACAATGGCTTCTTGTTCATTTTATGCAAATTTGATTTATCTCTGCCCAATATGCATTTTCCCCTTCTTTCCCTGATTTACTCACCAAATAAGAAGAAAAATCATTTAGTTATGGAAACTTAACCAAGGAGAGAAAATTCCTCTTTATTAACCTGACCTTATGAAATCACAAATTATCAGAGATTTAATTTCTATGACATATCTAAAATGCTTGTTTTTTTCTTTTAAAGACAAAACCTTTTGAAATTGATATATGGTACACTGAATTAAACTAGGATTATGTTTTCTGTTTCTGTGATATTATTTTATGTTTGAAATTCCAATAAATACTTTTTTTCTGCTTCAAGCTGGTTCACTTAATCATTTCAGGCAATGAGTCTTCATAAGAAATACAGGCATGCCAGCATCCATGTGATTTCCCAGAGGCCGTTTGTTCCTTAAGCTTATATTATTATTATACTCACTAGCTCAGAATCCAGGTGAATACCTGGGAGAGAGAGAAAAATGAATTGAAGGAGTAATAAAAATAAAAGAGGCACCCAAAACAAATATCTAGTATATAATCAATCCTGTTCCACTGAAAATCTAGGTTTTCTTTTCAGTGTGTATGAGTTTTTGTATTTTGAAGCAATGTATAAAAGTATCTCTTTTATTACTACTTCTGTTCTTGGAATTAGGACAAAAATATTTTCTCTTGGGAATACCTGGCTCTAGAAATCTTTTTTAACATATTTTATGATACATAGCAGAAGAATAAAATATTTTGTAGTGTCATGAGAAGTTCACTTATAAACATGAATATTAAAATGTCGAAGGGCCATTTTTTCTTCATCTTAGGGAACGCCAAATAATTCACATAAAATATAAGTACAGAATTATCTGTAATTATGAAAAACATTTTATAATTTTTATAACTATTTTATAAAAGCTACAATGGCAGTTCCATTTCTTTTTTTCATTTAAGACCAATATGAAAAACTTTTACAATACCCTTTGTCCAGGACTAATTAGAGCTCTACTCCCAGACCAGAGTCCTTTTACTGCTAAGAGATCAAAAGCATTTCTCTCCTTTGTGATGAATGTAAATTTGATTACCTAATGCTAAAGAAGATTTGTTGGCAAAGGAAATGGATATACTCAAAGGCCCCAAGAGAAGACTTCTCTAGACACTGTGATTTGCATAGCTACATTTCCATTACCTTTATCTTTCTACAAGGCCAGTATCTTTTCAGGTGCAAATGTTTGAAACTCTGACAAGTAGTTATTGTGGAACAGTCTTAGATTATAAATTACCTTTGGCCCAGAAAGAAAGATTTAGAATGGAAACTTTTTTTATTCTGACACGCATTCCGACAGCTTTCATATCACCGGAAATGATTTTTATATCTTAATTTTGATAATATTAAATATGTAAGACATTGTTTAAAAAGAACAGAAAGACAATATTACATTTAGGTTAATTTAATCATACAAATTGAGAATTTGTTTAAATATATTCAGAAAAGTCTTTTGCTCAGGATAATATTCTGTAGACTCACTCATGTTGTGGCAAATGACAACACTTCATTCTTTTTCAGGACTGAATAATAGCAAATTATTTTGCATACTTCCACTATATATGAAATATAAAAAATTAAATACATACATGGAATAAAACAGTGTTTACAAAGGCAATGCATGAGGGAGCAATTTGGGAGGTATAAGTCAAAGGATGTAATGTATAGATATTTAAGATAAACAAATCTAGAACTCTAGTGTAAAACATGAGGTGTATGGATTATAAAATTGTACTATGTATGGTATTTATGATAAATGAGTAGATATTATCTACTCTTGCCAACAATAGAACAAAGAAATGAGTAACTATGTGAAATGATGGAAATGTTAATTTACTTCACTGTATGTATCCCATAACATCATGTTGTACACCTTAAGTTATACTCAATACAATTTATTTAAAGAATAATCAGAAAACTTGTCTTACCCAGAAAAAAACCTCAATTTTATAAACAAATCTTTGAAATAAAAAGTTCAGATATATGTTAGCATTAAATTATGGTATTGATCTTCTGAGGAATAATATATTCTGCACAAATGAAATTAGAATCAAGGAAGAGATTAGAAAATATCTAGAAAATTTCCAGGATGTTAGAACACATTGAAATCTTTTGGCATGGAAAATGCTATTTCCTTGTTTCATTATTAAAAAAAAAAACATTTTAAAGAAAATCTTAATCAAAAACTTTGCAGACAAAATAACAAATCAGAGTTTGTTTATTTAAAAAAACATAACTGAAGATATATTTGACTTAGACGTAATGCCTTCTAGCCTTCTCATTTATACAAGTTATTATAGAAACCGGGAATTCTATATTCCACCCTTCACATCTCAGTTCTACCCCCAAATAGGCAAACATTTTTATATTTTCTAAATGGTTTAGTATACATCTTGTACTTACCTTCAGAAGGACTGAACTCAATGGACATCACTCTCTCACACCTTCCATATTCCTAGGAAATACGTATTTTCAGAACAGTTTTTGGCCAGTTCCTGGAATAAAAGCAATAGGTCCCTGGGAATAATGGAAACAGGGACACTCCTATTTTACCCTTGGCTTCTTAGACTCATACAGTTTAACTTTAAGCTTAAACTTCCTTTGGTTCAAGAGACATTCTGCATCTCAAAGGACAGCACTCTAATTCATGAATCTTATCTCCAAGCTTATGTTTAGCTTAATTTTTACAAGTTGATTGCATTACTTTCTCTGGACACATTCTTTTGGATGATCTGGTAATTAGTATGCAATGGCTTTGAGCCCATTGTCACACCTCTTTCACTTCAAAATAGGTTTAGTATGATAGAGTCCTAGTGTCAGTGTATCAGTGAGCCTCAGATAGTGGTGCTATCTTTCACACTGTGGGAAAAGAAGGCAACTCTTACAACTGCTCAAAATCAACTGCTTCTCTTTTTAGGTAGGGTCCGAAATAATCAACCTGGAACCAGGTGACTGGCATCCTCAAGGAGTTCCCAGAACTGGTCTTTGATGATGATGGGAAGAATGCTCTATACAGTGGCACGTGGTACAGCCTTGTTCAGAAGGAACTCATGCTTATGACAAACATGTAAGGAAGCATATACAGGAAAAGAGTATGCTAGACATGATAACATCAGTTCAAAATTTAGAGCTTGCCCTGATGTTTCAATAACATGAAGACCGGTGTGGGTGAATGGGCTACCAAGAAGGTGAGCAGCTGGAGGGAAGACTGCAGAAAAAAGGAAGCATGATTCTTCATTCTTCCTGGCATTTATTCCTGCTGAGTCCAAAATCCAGCACAGAGCGATATTAGCCTACCACTGAAATAACTGGTCATAGGAATCATGACATTTCTTTTTTAACATCCAAATTAGAAGACAGCAAACAATGGCCCACTGGCAATATCTGGTCTATCCAGTTTTCTTTAAATAAAGTGTGAGAGGAATATAGCCAAGATCATTCATTTACAAACTGTCTACTCTGATAGAGACAGCACAATTCACAAAGTCTTGGTTACTATCTGTCCCTTTACAGAAAAAAAAAAAAAAAATCCTGACTCTTTGTCTAAATCATAGAAAGTTATGCAATCCTCTCTCATCAACAAAGACATAGAAAGCAGTATATAATTTGACTAATTGACCCTTGACCTCAATCTTATGTCTAATGTCTGAGGTTCTATTTTAGTAAAGTGTTGAGCTGCCCAGTCCTGTAATGAAAAGTGCTCTATCTTCCATTCTCAATTATACTGCCTACAAATTGACATTTGTGAAGAGACCAGTTTTTCTCTGTGGCATATACTCCTGGAAGAGTACTTTATAGTCTGACTGTCTTAGAGTTATCTGACAGCTTATCTGGAATATACACTCTGTAAACTTTAACGTCCAATGCTTTGATCATCAAAAAGAGAGTATCAGCCTCTGCTGTGCTTTATGTTCTATTGGAGTAGGGTGATTTTGATGCTCTGGTTTTTCCCACCCCTATGTGTTTTGCTACATATGATCAGACAAGGTCCTCAGACGCAACAGGAAAACTATGTTTTCTTTGTTGAAAGATATTATTACGTTTCTGTAAAAGAACACCTCATAAGAGTATAGCTTGGTTTTTAGTACATTCTTGACAAATTAATCCAACTGAGAAACTGTATGCAAATGTGCTTTCTGGTTGCTGTCTTGGCTCACCCAAGGGTACAGTCAATGGAAACCAAAGCTTCTTTGTCAATTACAAAGGCCTTGGAAATCTTTGTGACATTTATAATTGACTCATAAATAACACATGAAGAAAAAGGAAGCTGAGCAGTCAACTACAGTTATAAAAGGAGCACAGATAATTACTGGGGTTTTCTTTTCCTTTTTTAATGACCCAATGATTCTATCATGATCATAATCAATCATCATTATCATCTCCTTTAAAACTATAACTTTATTCGATATCAGAAGATAAGAGGCAATAGTAGTTGAATCTTTTTGAACTTCTCATTTGAGGTCATGTTGGTCTCATTCTAAAACCTGTGTTCATAATAATCTCTAAATTGCTAGAGATATTAATGTTAAGATTAAGCTAATAACAGCAATCACAGTTGCTGGTGCCCAGAGTTGTACTTGTTGGAAACTAAGATTATCTCTCATTGTAACTTTGTCTTATGTAGTTATTGCTTCAAATATGAACATTTTTCATAAATGCTTCTTGTTTTCTCTTCAAGATAAACATTGTTTGGTGAACATACTGATGAGATTTCAAGAGAACTCCGAAGCCAAACACATACAGTGTAATTTTATTGCAAAAATAGTTAGAAAAATCATCTTCACAAAATCACCAAATAGAAAATATATCTATCATTCTAGAAATGGTACTTTATTAAGTAGTGTAATGGCCAACTTTCTAAAGTCTGTGGAATGTGACATAATAACTAAGAGAGAATAATGCTCCCTAAAACATTATTTTTCTAATTGCCTCAGAGATGATGGACATGAAAGAATTTAAATTTTGAATTCAAACTTAAAAATGAAAAGTAAACCTGCAAACATCAAACAGTCTCATGAGGACGGTGTGTTTGTTTGTAGGTTATTTCTGTATGGAAAAATAAATATTTCTATCTAGGTGAATGATTTCAATTCCAACAAAATATAAACTCCAAGGAAGTCAATGTCAAAATCACTGATGGAAATCCTTTAACTTTCTCTACTATTCATGAAGGATGAGAGTTAAGTGATTGGGCAGTGGTGAACCACAGTAAATAAAAAGTAGTTTTGTAAACAGCGTGCATTGGCTTTGTGATATTCCTAAAGGTCTGTGCAGAAAAATGTAAAATCAACATTAATATTTTATATCTCTAGATATTTGCATCATTATGTGATATTCCATTAAATTGGCTAATATTTATATAGAGTCAATACTATGGGAAGTACCTTATTTGTGTCTTTTTAAAATTAAATTAATTTTTTAAAAAACTTACTATTGTCCCTATCTTACCAATGAGTAAACTAAGTTTGCTAGAGTTTAAAGGAGTTGATCAACATAAAAATGTAGTAGAGTCAGAAATAAATGTGTCAGACTCTAATTCTCCTGTGCTTTTACCAAACTAGGATGCGTAGTATTTATTTTTATTTGAAATTGGACAAAATTATCAAGCACATTATGATTTTAGTTCTTGTTTCCACATATTTGAAACCTAATTAATGCACTACCAGAAAGGAGAACATGATAAGAGAGAAACTAAGTATTCTCTGTTTCCTTTATATATTCTGACCTGATTCCATATTACAAACAATTTGAATTTACCAGCATGCTGTACACTTCAGTAATTCCATTTTAGTTCAAGTGTCTTTACCTGCAATTTACATTATATAAGAAATTTTCATAAAAGGAAGCAAATTTTAATGAGCAAGCTACACAGGAAAAAATCATGTAACACATAACAATGGATATGACTGTTCTTACAATTTGCACTTCTCAGTCATGAGACATCCCTTTGTGGCTATCATAATTGGTATAATGAATTTCTTAAAATAAATGAAAGTCTAATTTGATCCGGTGCCCATGAACAATCCACTCATTCACATCTAAATCACTGACCTGATTTGAAGATGAATCATGCCAAAATGAAGTCATGTTTTTCTATTAAGTGCGTTGCCTCAGTGCAACCTTTTGAATAGCTTGTTCTTAGGATTCAAAGTGGGGATTTCCAGTTACAAAGAAGCACAACTTGATCTCACAACTCTAGACACCCAGACTTACTTTAAATAATAGAAACCTAAGATTGAAAGAAAATCTGAGTCATCAACCAGCTCAGTGATTGTCACTAAGTGGAAAACTTACTGGTCACCTTGGGTTGGAATAGTGTGGAGACATGGCAGGATATTCTACAGATGGCAGAATTAACTATCTGAAAAAAAATTCTAGATTGTAAAAGATCATTACATTTGACTATCTAGCACTCTTTATCACAGAATTCCAGGGAAAATATTCCTTATTACTATTTCAGAGGAGAGATAATGGATAAATAGGTAAAGTTATATTATTTACCACAATATCTATATCAAAGAATGGTTTCACCATTTCTAAAGTAAATGATTGCTTCAACATCATGAAAAAATAGTTCCCCATATTTTTCTACAAAGACCTTTGTGTGTATATGTCTGGATCACTTTGAACCTCATTATGCCATATAATTACAATGTGTACCAATAAATGTATTTTAAAAAAATAAATCATCAGAGGTAGAATGACTCTGGGTTTAATCTCCTGTACTAAATGGGGGGGGGGGTGTGAAGTTGAACCCTTGCCTTATAACATATAAGAAATTAATTCAAGATGAATCAATATCCTAAGTATAAGAGTTAATCCCTTAAAACATTTAGAAGAAAACACATGGAAAAATCTTCCTGATCTTAGATTTAACACTGGACTGTTAGGAAAACACAAAAAAACATGAATAACAGAAAAAGAAAGATAGACAATACACAAATTCAAATTTACCAAACTAAAAATATTTTGTTTATCAAATAATATTATCAAAAATGGAAAAATGGAAGAAAATATATGCAAATAATATATGACAGTTTTAATAAAGACATTAAAAAATCTACATCTGAACAACATAAATACAAACAACCCAAATTACCATATTGTGAGCAGCTGCTTTCCTGAGTATATACTCAAAATAATTGAAAACATAAGCTCAGACAGATACTTGAATGCTTATATTTTTTTATTCAAAATAGCCCAATGGTAGAAGCAGCCATGTGGCCACCTTTAGATGAATGAATAAAGAAAACATGCGGAGTATATACAACAAATTACTATTCAGCAACAAAATTAAGTTCTAATGCATGTTATATTAATTATAAGTCTGGAAAAAAATATTCTAGATGAGATTAACCAGACACAAAAGGATAAATATTGTATGGTCCTGTTTATATGAAAGCTAGGTTACAAAAATTCATAGGGAAAAAAAATATATATAGGGGGTTACCATGCAAGAGGGAAGGAAGAAGAGGGAGGACTTGTTTATGAGGTTTTCGTTTGAGATAAGTTCTGTTGGGGGTGATAAAAAATTGTCAAAACAGAAGTTGATGATGGTTGTAAAATATTACAAATGCAATTAATGCCATTAAATTGTATTTATAAATGGTTAAAATGTCAAATGTTATTTTATGTACATTATATTACACTGAAAAAAGAAGTTTAAAAAATAGTAAAACAATGTGTAAGATGCTGCCGACCTTAACGTATTAATACATTATTCTAAGTAGTTTTTATTTTATTCAGTTGAATTTAGCCTGGTTCATTTAAATCAGAAATATATGATTTGCTTTATATTTAATAAAAAATACTCTATGAATTAAAGAAAAGACTGTTATAATGGCTAACAAATATGATTCAACTGTTGTAAAAAATTGACACATTTTATGTTTAAATAATAGATTGAAATTCAAAGAATTAATCACTATTGAATTTATAGGCACCAAAGAAAGCTTATAATGACAATTATATGCCCACTTCTATTACTTATATAATGACAACTATATTCCATGACAACTGTATGGCAACAAACAATAATTTAGATGAAATATATTTGTACAAAGACACTACGATATTCAAATGACTCAAAAAGAAATATAAAATCTAATTGAACCAATAACATTAAGTTAGCAATCAATTATTACCCCAACAAATAGCTCAAGACCAAATAGCTTCCTGGGTGAGTTCTAACAAATGACTATAAAATAGTAAGAGGAATTCTTCATAAACTATCTAAAAATAACATTTAAAGTAGAACAAACACTTTTCAACTCATTTTATGAGGTCAGTATTACCCCAGTACCAAAATCAGTCAAAATATCAAAAGAAAAGAAAGTACATACTAAAATACCTTATGAATACAGATGCAAAACTTCTCTTGAACAAATTAGCAAGGAAGGGTTATTATTTACCATGACTAAGTGGGGTTTGTCCCAGCAATACATCATTTAGCATTTGAAAATAAATCAATGCAACATATCATCTCAATAGAATAATGAACAAAATGTATATGAACATCTGAAAAGATACAAAAAAAATTTGACAAAATTCAGCACTCCTTTATGATAAAATATTCAACAATCTACAATTAGAAAGAAAGTTGTTCAACTTGATAAAGGATATCTACAAGGGTCAAAGCCAATATTGCCTTAATAATGAAAGACTAAAGGCTTTATTCTAAGTTCAGGGGGAAAAACAGCAATTAAAAACAAAACAACAGAAGAAAAAACAAACAAACAAAAAAGCACCAGATGGCTGATGTCATAACTTAATTCAACACTTTATTAGACATTCTAGCCAGGACAGTTTGGCAACAAAAGGAAATAAAAATCATCTTGATTAGAAAGAAAGAAATGCAACTTTTTATCTCTATTAGCAGATGACATGATCTTGAACATTGAGAATCCTAATGAACAAAAATCTCCTACAAATATAAAATGAATTCAGTAAGATTGCAGAATACAAGATGAATATATTGAAATCAATTAATTCTGCACACTTTCAATGGATAACATAAAATAAAATTGAAGCTGGGCATAGTGGCACATTTCTGTAATCCCAGAACTTGGAAGGCTGACACAGGAGGGTTGCAGGTTCTAGGCTATCCTTAGAAACTATATGGAGATGCCTTCATCTATTTAATGAGACCCTGTTTCAAAATAAAAAGTAAAAGAGCTAAGGGTATATCTCAGAGGTAGAATTCCCCTGGGTTCAATCCCCAGTACTACAAATCAGTCAATGAATCATAAAATTTGTAAAAGTGTTTTATTTATAATAACATCTAAGAGAAAAAGGATGCAGGAATAAGTTCCACTAAATAAGAAAAAATGTGTACACTGAAAACAAAAGGTACTGCTGGATGAAACTGATGGCTCATATTTATGTGTAAAAAGATTAGTATAATTAAGACAACAAATTTCCCAGAATAATTCACACATTAAATTCATTTACTACAGACATCAAAATTTCTGTTTCAAAATTGACAAACAGCTTCCAAAATTTGTAAAGATTGCAAGGGATCCAGAAGAGTCAATAATCCTGAAAAAGAACGATGCTGAAATACTTTCAGTTGCCAATTCCAAATTTTCTACAAAGCTACATTAATCAAGCAAGATATTGTAGAATTCACATAAGTATATTAAGTGAAATGTAATTGACAGAAATAAATTTATCTATTTATGTTCACTCTTTGCATAGTTGCCAAGATAATTCACAGAAGTGAAGTCCTTTTGGCAAATAATCTGAGAGTTTAGGATTAATGTGCTCCTTTGCTGAGAGCCACTGGCTGTCCTAACACATCTAGAGTAGATGGGACTAATTTCCCCTGGCCTGTGGATGATGGCTAAGGAGAAGTCAGGAAGCAGTTCTGGAGAGGTACCTGGAGATCTTTCTTTGGCTAGGGAGCACACTTACCACCTGCTAATTTATATTTATGTTAAAGGTATATTCCTTATTTCCATAACATTTGGAGTACTTACCATAATATCTAGATTTTTATCCACAGTCCCCATATTAACCTGTATTCTAACTATGTGATCACTTAAAAGTGATGGGGAGTTTATACTTGGTGCATATATTTGTCTCTCTATAATTTTAATGCTTTTGACAAAATAGTTTTCTAATTCATTTATTTTACAGAAATTATTATATTTTATGAATTTTTTCTTTTATAAAAATAATAATATTTAGTTTGCTGAAAAAATGCAATACAAGTTTTTTAAAAAAATATTCATATCTTAATAATAAAATAAATACATTTAAATGCTTCTAAAATATTAATCTATTTTATAAAAAGATACTACTTGCACTGAGAAGAAAGTCAAAATGTCCTAAGAACATATAAAGTAAATATCAAAACCCTTTTACCTTTCTCTCTAGCCAATCTGGGAGTCAACCATTCTAGCTAGCTGTGTGTGTGTGTAAACTTGCACATGTGTTTGTAAGTTTATGAATTCTTTCAGAAAAATCCTATATGGAATAAACAAGCTTTTTTATAGAAATCTTTGTGCTTAACACACATTACTCTGGAATTTTCTTCCTACTATGCCTCAATCATTCCATTGAATTGAATATATTATCAAAATTTACATAATTGTATTTCCAAATACTATCTTTTTACTTTTGCTAGTTTATCATGAGTACTTAAAACACTTTCAAATAAATGCCTGATACTTTCTTTGCTATTTATTATTTTTTATTCTCCTCTTCCTTTTGAAATCCTTGACATTTCTTAAATGTTTTTATTTCCTCCAATTACATTTTATTTCTCATTAAAACATATTTCTTAATTTTGACCAAAATGTTGTGCCGAAAGTGAGATTCATTGAAATCCCAAAGCTTTAAACCCTAAAACAAATACAAATAAGCATATTGTTCACCATTTATAATTCAGATGGAAGGGAAAAGGTCAGAGGAAGTGGAAAACATGAAACCAGCACACTTCCAGGATGAAATTTGTAACTATGGCAGCCTCTTGCCCCTTTTCTAAGTGGAAAGTATACTTTAACTCCACACAATACCTAGTAGAAGCTGCAAAATATAGATGTGCCCAGGAACAAATACACACTTGTTGCTTTTAACTCCCTTGCATATACATTAATGACTTTTCTCCTCTAATCATCTCAAACTCAGGTTAATATTTTACAATGGCAGTAACTAGTTTTTAAAATGGCTAGGCTGACTTAATGTGGTAAATGTGATTTAAATAAAATGTCTTTGCATAGCCAATAGTGTTTTTACAAGTCTTACACAGGCTGGTTAAGTAGGCTAATTTTGCTTTATGAAAATGGAGGCATGTAAGTCAATATACACAATGCATTATACTTGCCTTTGTATTCAGAATACTGGCTTATTTGTTGGAAAGAAATCTGAACTTCTGCTAAATTGTCACCATATGGTTAAAACATGTTGCTCTCCACCATAGTGCACTCCTTTGCCTGTTACTGAAAAAGAAAGCTCAGTTTAACTTAAAATGGTGACTTGCCTTTTAAGTAATTGCTTTATGCATTGTTATGTGGTATTTATTTATTTGTGTTAATTTTTAATTTTTTAAAAAACATCCTGGATATTAATCTTTTGTCAGAAGAGTAGTTGACAAAGACTTTCTTTCACTCTGAGGGTGCCTCCACTTGTTTCCTTTATTGTTCGAAAGCTTTTTAATTTGATACAATTCCATTTGTCTTTTCTTGTTATTATTTCTTGAAATATTGGAGTTCTATTCAGAAAGTCACTGCCTGTGCTTATACCATGAAGTGGTTTCCTCATGGTTTTATTTTTATTTACTTATTTCTTGTGGTGCTGGGATTGAACCCAGTGCCTTGTGCATGCCAAACAAGACCTCTCCTACTGATACATACTCCTAGCCCTAAAGGAAGAGGTTCTTTTTGCTTGTTTTTTTGTTTGTTTGTTTTTGTGGTACTGGGGATTGAACCCAGGGGCATTCTACCTCTGAGCTACATCCTAAGTCCTATTTTTTATTCTTTATTTTGAAACAGGGTCTCACTAAGTGGCTGCAGGCCTCACTAAGTAGCTGAGGCTGGCCGAGAACCCGGATCCTCCTGTCTCAGCCTCCCAAGTACTGGGTTTATAAGCATGCGCCACCATGCCTGGCTCAAGGAAAAGTTTTTAATGAAAATTTTTAGATTAAAACCAAGTAACAATTTATAACTCTACGAAAGAAAATGTTTTTTGTTTGTTTTTATTATGCACTCAGCAATATAGAAGGACAAAATTATGTCACTTGCAGGAAAATGGACAGACTTGAAGAACATTATGTCACAGAAAGTGAAGAATCTTATGTTTCCTTTCATATGTAGAAGCTAGGGAGGAATCAGGATGCCAGAGAGACTTTAAATAATAGAGACAAAATTCCAGTAGAGTGAAGGAGATTGTCTTGGAGAGGGAGGGAATGGGGAATTAATGAAGAAAACCTTTCCACAGACATTATTCACATATGGCAGAATACCAAGGCCAACCTCAATATCTTGTGTGAGGAAAGTGAGAGGAGAGGGGAGGAAGCCAGAGGAAAGCTCACCAAGCACTCCATACATGTACATCAGCATCACTGTGAACTACATTATGATGTGAAACATAATACGCCATCTCAGGTAGGGAAAGCCCCAATACCTGCAAATGTGTGGTATATTGATGGTTCTTGGGCATGGAAGTCGGAGATGCCTCGAATCCCTATGAAGAAGAAAAAGCCACAATACATGCGGAAACATGGTATACTGATGGCCGCTGTCACAGTCAGCTGCCCACGTGGGTCACTGCGACCTTACAGCTTGTTACAGAGACTTATGTTCTTTGTCTTCCTGGGTCTTTGATCTCTGAACTCAGTATATCCTAGTATGGGGTTATTTTGAGGGTTACGTTTTCTCAATGCAAGAAAAGCATATATTATTTAATAGGTGCTGAATTGATATTTTCCACCAATGGTGGGTTTAGTAAGATATAGTACAGAGTACCTGATCAATATTTTTAGCATTCCATGAAAAGACAAGAGAATTAAACCAGGATAATTCAATAACAGCAAATCAGATGGAATCTAATAGAATGAGAGAAATGGATTGTATCCAGAGCCCTAATAAATAAAGTAATAAAGGGAGACTTAAAACCAAATAAAAACTAAGTGAAAGAGACCAAGTACTAAAAATCCAGAGTGATTCAGAGGAAATGAATAAAAAATAAGAATTATAGGGACAGTAACATCCAACACAGAAAGAAACAATTAGCCATAGGAAAAATAATCATTCATTAAGCAGTAGTCCATGAAGCTGAAATCAAAGAAGCAAATTCAAATGTGTATATATGCCTATTGTGAAAAAAACTGCAAAAAATTGCACTTTTAATTGAATAGTGTTTGGTCATTACTGCTGGCAGACATTCAAACCTGAACACTATGTCCTGCTCTTTCAGTGTGAGTTCAGGTGTGTGGGTCATCAGAGGGGCACCTCGCTACAAATAGCCTTCCTGATTTCCTACATTCTCAAGGACTTGGCCACAGAGTCACAGGGAGCAAAAAGAGAATAACTCTGAGATGACTTTGGAAGAATTATCAGCTGCAAAAAAGGAGGCTATCCTCATCTTTCAAAATTCAGTGCATCAAAAACACATGTTCATACTTGACATTGAGAGGACTGTGTGTGTGTGTGTGTGTGTGTGTGTGTCCACAAGCTGTGCTTGTTTTTTTTTTTTACTATTTTTATTTTTTATATAAAATTGGTGCATTGTAAACATACATCTTTGTTAGGTACAAGCTGATAAAGGCATATATGCACACATTTCTCATTTAACCCCTTCCCCAATTCCCGCCCCACTCCCTCACTCTCCCTCCTTCTCAAGTTCAGTGTAGTGATTGACCTTGATATATCTGTGAAAGTAATCGTGTGCATTAGGGTATCCCCCCCCACCTTCAACCCCTTCGGTTAAATTAACTTCTTTGCTTATAAGGGTCTCTCCTTTTTCATCTGGAGACTCTCTTATGCCCCATCTTCTCCCTAGCATCTGCATATTAGGGAAAACATATGCTTTTTACTCTTTGTGACTGGCTAATCTCACTTAACATAATGTTTTCCAGTTGCATCCATTTCAGGGCAAATAACATGAGATTGTTCTTCTTTATAGCTGAGTGAAATTCCATTGTGTACATGTCCCATAGTTTTGTAATCCATTCATCTGTCGATAGACATCTTGGCTGTTTCCATAGTTTGGCAATTGTGAATTGTGCTGCTAAAAACACAGATACACATGCATCAGTCTGATAGTTTGGTTTCCATGCTTTTGGGTAGATACCCAGAAGTAGTATTGCTGGATCATTTGTTAGGTTCATTCCCATTCATCTGAGGATCCTCCATACTGTTTTCCAAAGTGGTTGCACTAATTTGCAATCCCACCAACAATGTATTAGGGTTCCCACTTCTCCACACCCTCACCAGCATTTGCTGTTGTTTGCGTTCTTGATGATTGCCATTCTGGTTGGGGTTAGGTGAAATCTCAGGATAGTTTTGATTTGCATCTCTCTGATTGCCAATGATGTGGAACATTTCCTCATACATTTATTGGCCATTTGTATTTCTTCTTTTGTGAAGTGTCCATTTAGATCCTTTGACATTTTTTGATTGGGTTGTTTGTTTTCTTAGCTGTGATTTTCTTGAGTTCTCAGTATATCCTTGATATTAGACCTCTATCAGAAGAGTAGCTAGCAAAAATTTTCTCCCACTCTGTGGGCTCTCTGTTGAGGTTCATGATAGTTTCCTTTGTTGCACAGAAGCTCTTCAGTTTAATGCAATTCCATGTATTCATCTTCCTTTGAGTTGCTTGTGCTTTTGGGGTCTTGTTGAGAAAGTTTTTACCTGTACCTGTGTGTTCAAGTGTTGGTCCTATGCCCTCTTCAAGAAGCTGAAAGGTCTCTGGCCTGACTTCCAGGTCTTTGATCCACCTTGAGTTGACTCTTGTGCAGGGTGAGAAAGTGGGGTTTATTTCCATTTTCCTGCATATGGTTAACCAGTATTGCCAACACCATTTGTTAAAGAGGCTATCTTTTTTTTCCAGTGTATGTTTCTGGCTCCTTTGTCAAAAATCAATTGACTGTAAGCATGTGGGTCTGTTTTTGAATCTTCTATTCTGCTCCATTTGTCTGTGTGTCTGTTTTTGTGCCAATACCATGCTGTTTTTATTACTGTGGCTTTGTAGTAGAGTTTGAAGTCAGGTATTGTGATACCTCCTGCATAGTTCTTGTTGCTAAGAACTACTTTGGCTATCCTGGACTTTTTGTTTTTCCAGATGAATTTAAGGACTGACTTTTCTGTGTCTGTGAGGAGTGACTTTGGTAATTTAATGGGTATTGCATTGAATCTGTAGATCAGTTTTGGGAGGATGGTCATTTTGTTGATATTTATTCTGCCTATCCAAGAGCATGATAGATCTTTCCATCTTCTAAGGTCTTCATCGATTTCTATTTTCAACTTTTTATAGTTTTCCTTATAGAAGTTTTTACCTCCTTGGCTAGGTTTATCCCTAAGTATTTTATTTTTCAGGGTGCTATTGTGACTGGAATTGTTTTCTGTATTTCTTTTTCAGTGGATTAAGGGTTAGCATATAGAAAAGCTTCTGATTTTTTAAGATTGATTTTGTATCCAGATACTTTGCTGAATTTGTTGATCAGTTCTATAAGTTTTTTGGGTGAGTTTGTTGGGTCTTCTAAGTATAGTATCATGTCATCTGCAAAAAGGGATAATTTTAGTTCTTCTTTCCCTATTTTTACCCCTTTTATTTCCTTCTCTTGTCTTATTGCTCTGGTTAGAGTCTCAAGTACTATATTGAACAGAAGAGGTGATAATGGACATCCTTGTCTTGTTCCTGTTTTTAGTGGGAACCCTTGCAGTTTGTCTCCATTTAATATGATGTTGTCTGTGGGCCTATTGTATATGGCTTTTATAATGTTTAGGTATGTTCCTTCTATTCTGATTCTCTGAAGTGCTTTTAGCATGAATGGATGTTGGATCTTGTAAAATGCTTTTCAGAATCAATTGAGATGATCATATGATTTTTGTCTTTGATTCTGTTTATGTGGTGAATTACATGGATTGCTTTTCATATGTTGTACCACGCTTGCACCCGTGGGATCAACCCAAGTTTGTCATGGTGTATAATTTTCTTGATATGGTTTTGAATGTGCATTGCTAGTATTTTGTTTAGCAGTTTTGCATCTAAGTTCATCAGTGATATAGGTCTACAGTTTTTTTTTTTTTTTTTTTTTTTTTTTTTTTTTTTTTTTTTTTTTTTTTTTTTTTTTTTTTTTTTTTTTTTTTTTTTTTTTTTTTTTTTTTTTTTTTTTTTTTTTTTTTTTTTTTTTTTTTTTTTTTTTTTTTTTTTTTTTT
>PVLC010000342.1:35166-77881 GCA_004027655.1 Graphiurus murinus | reverse complement strand
TTGGGAGGGTCCCGTTTCGGTCTATTTCCCAGAATATTTTGTGGAGTATTGGGATTAGCTCTTCTATAAATGTTTTATAAAATTCACTTGGACAACCATCTTGTCCTGGGCTTTTGTTTGATGGTAAACTCTTAATTGCTCTTTCTATCTCTTTGATTGCTATTGGTTGGTTTCAGTTTTCTGTATCTTCTTGACTCAATTTAGGAAGGTTATATGTGTCTAGAAATTTGTCAATGTCTTCTAGATTTTCCATTTTGTTGGAGTATAGTTTTTCAAAATAGTTTCTCATGATCCTCTGTATATCCATATTGTTAGTGGTAATATCACCTTTGTCATCTCTTATTTTGGTTATTTGGGTTGATTCTCTTTTTCTTTTGGTTAGGTTGGCCAATGGTTTATCTCTCTTGCTTATGTTTTCAAGAAACCAGCTTTTGGTTTTGTTGATTTTTTGTATTATCTTTTTATTCTCTACTTCCTTAATTTCTGCCCTGATTTTCATAATTTCCTATCTTCTACTAGGTTTGGGCTTGGACTGTTCTTCTTTTTCAAGTGCTTTGAGCTGTGTCATTAAGTTATTTATTTGGTGATTTTCTATTCTTCTTATGTGGGCACTCACTGCTATAAATTTTCCTTTTAGTACTTGCCTTCAAAGTGTCCCAGAGAGTTTGATATGTTGTATCTCCATTTTCATTGGTTTCTAGGATTTTTTTATTTTCTCCCCTTACTTTTTCTATGACACAATCCTCATTCAGCAAAGTGGTGTTCAGTCTCCATGCGTTTACATGGTTACTTTGGGTCTTCTTAGAGTCGATTTCAGGTTTTACTCCATTGTGGTCTGAAAAGATGCAGGGAATTATGTTACATTGTTTGAATTTGCCAGTGCTCGCTTTGTGGCCCAGAATGTGGAGAAGGTTTTGGAGAAGGTTCCATGGGCTGCTGAGAAAAATGTGAATTCAGCTGTAGTTGGGGGAAAGAGTCTATATGTGTCTAACAGGTCCATTTAGTTTATTGTATTCTTTAGGTCTGAGGCGTCTCTACTGACCTTTTGTTTAGGAGATTGGTCTAGAGATGTGAGAGGAGTATTGAAGTCTCCCAGTATTAGTGTACTGGGATCTATGTGTGTCTTTATATCATACAAAGTTTGTTTTATGAAAGTGGCTGTACCTATATTTGGGGCATAGATGTTGATAATTGTTATTTCCTCTTGTGGATTGTTCCTTTTACTAGTAAAAAAAATGACCTGCTTTGTCTCTTCTGACAAATTTAGGCTTGAAGTCTAATTTATCTGATATCATGGTTGCTACTCCTGCTTGTCTTCGGGTTCCATTGGCATGGATTACCTTACTTCAGCCCTTCACCTTTAGTTTGTGAGCATCTTTGCTTGTAAGGTGTGTTTCTTGAAGGCAACATATATATGGATTCTGGGTTTTGATCCATTTTGCCACCTTGGGGAGTTGAGGCCTTTTATATTCAGTCTGATTATTGAGAAATGATTTTTAATTCCTAACATTTTGGGTTTTGACTTTTATTTTTGGTGGTGTTTATTCTTCTTTGCTTAGTTGTTTGCTTCCTGGAAATTATTGTTTCTTTGGTTCTGACTTTTACTTGTTAGTTCTTTGTAATTAATCTCTTTGAGTATTTTCTCTAGTGTTGGTTTGAAAGACATAAATTCTTTCAGTTTCTGTTTGTTCCCTTCAATTTTGAGAGAGAGTTTTGCTGGGTTGGAGAATCTTGGCAGCAAGTTATTTTTCCTTCAGAGTTTGGAATATGTTACTCCAGCCCCTCCTGGCTTTCATGACTTGATTTAGGAGGTATGGAGTGATTCTAATTCATTTGCCTCTAAATGTCACTTGACCTTTTACTTTTGTTGCCTTTAGGATTCTCTCCTTAGCCTTTACATTAGTCAACTTGATTATTATGTGGTATGGTGAACCTCTTCTTTGGTCTTGTCTTGAGGGACTTCTGTATGTTTCCTGTACCTGTGTGTCAACTTCTCTTTCTATGTTTGTAAAATTCTCTGATATTATTTATTTGAAAAAATTGTTTATTCCATAAGTTTCAACTTCTAATCCCTCTTCTATGCCTATTATTCTTAGGTTAGCTCTTTTAAAATTGGCCCAGATCTCTTTGATGTCCAATTCATACTGTCGAATTTTTTTTTCTAAATTATATTATTATTGGAGCTGGGCGTGGTGGCACACGCTCAGCATTCGGGAGGCTGAGACCGGAGGATCCAGGTTCATGGCCAGCCTCAGCTACCTAGTGAGGCACCCGCAACTTACTGAGACTCGGTTTCAAAATAAAGAATAAAAAGTAGGACTGGGGGTGTAGCTCCGAGACAAAATGCCCCTGAGTTCAATCCCTAGTACAGCAAATAAATAAATAAATAAAATAAAATAAATTATGTATTATGGATTCATTTTTGGAATGGCCATATTCTAAGAGTGATATTCTATTTTCCATGTGGTCTAGTCTACTGTTTATAGTTTTTATTAATGGCTTCATTTCATTTATTTCATCTTTCAATTCCTTCAATGCTTCTCTTTGGTTCCTTTTTATGTCGTCGGATTCTTTGTTTATTTGTTCCTTTATTTCTTTCCAACTCTTCCTACATTCTTTCTGAAAATCCTGTATTGTTTCTAGTATTAAAGATCTGAATTGTTCTTCAGGTAATCTCTGCCATTCTGAGTTGGTGAGATCTGTTATTGACGGGTTCTGGTAGCTCATTGTTTCTTTGCTATTTCTCCTTCCCATATTTCCCCCTGTTCTTAAATTTATATCTTTTCTGCTCTTGCAGGTTTTCTCATCCAATCTCTGCATTTGGGTTTTAGAGGTGTCTCCTGGTGTATACAGGGACAGGTTGTGTTCAATGGTGAAGGTTAGGTGAGAAGTCACAGTGATGAATTCAAGTATAGAGTAAAATAGAGGGTATGTTCCAGTGGAATACGAGGTTGAGTGTGTTGAAGTGATATATTGTAAAGATTAGAGATGATAGAAATGTTGGGAGATTCTGGTAGTCAATATAGAGTTTCGAGTGTGGTAGTATGAGATGGTCTTGTATGAGACAGGAAAAAGAAAAAAGAGCAGGAAAAATGTTGAGGAGAAGAATATAGATGGGAGAGAGTGAGGGAAGCTTGTAAAAGGGATAAGGAGGTGATTCAACAACCTAAGCAAGAAATAACAAAGCAACAAATCATCCAAACAAACAAATAAATCAAGGCAATACAAACAAAAACAGATAAAACATAACACCAAAAAACAAACATAGAAATTAACAAACAAAAATAACAAAAACAAAAAAGAAGCAAAACCAAAAATAAACAAACAAAAAAACCCCAAACCAAAAAACCAACAGCAAGAAACAAATATAAAGACCCTGCTAGTTCATAAGTACAGACCTTAAATTTTCGAGTGTGTCTCTGGCATTTCTATTTGCTCTGTCAGTGCAGGAAGGCAGTTCCCCTGATGCCTCTCCTGCTGCAAGCTTGTGCCTCTGAGCTCTCCACAGGGCCTTGTCTATGTCCCTCACCCCGCCTCTGTTTGTGGCGGGAGTGCAGTCTAAATGCCCTATGTGCATTGAGTTCTTCCTGCACTTCTGTTCCTATCTAATCACTAGAAGGGCAGGTGACTGAGTCTGTCCTTTGTATAGGGGCCCCTGTGGGTGCAATCCAACTTACAGATCCCTGCTGCTGTGGTTCCAGTTGGAGGGGTGAGCTGGGTGTCCTCAGTGCAGGCTTAAGATGGTTTTTCCAGGTGTTCTCCTTCACTATTGTTCTTGCCGGTAAACATAGCTGCTTACTCCACCTCTGGTCGCCAGGTGAGCATGAGGACAATGATGGTCAGAGTAGCTGGCAGAGTCCTGCCTGGGGAAATGGGTGGCTCACAAAATGGCTGCACCAGTTCGCGGTGCTCGTCTGCTCCCTTGTTCTCCCTTGGTTCTGTTCAGCTCCTCTCGTTGCCTTGTTCTCTCTTCTGCTACTTTGTTCCTCTTTCCTACTGTCCAGAAGCTGCATTTTAGGCAGTTTTGATTCAAGTTCCGCAGTACAGTCGCTCGCTGTTCAGCTCTGAAGTGAGAGGTGCGCTGAGGTGGTCCCTCAGGGGCTTATGCTGGTCGTCTGGTCATCCCACACCTTCTGGTCGCTGTGGAAAGTGCGGGGGTCCACCACCTGGGTAGGGTGTGGATTTCTGTAGTAGCTTATTCCACGCCTGTCTTGTCACTGAATCCGCAACAGTATTAGCCGACCCTGGTGTTTGGCTGGCCGCCGCGAAGCTCACACCTCCGTGTGGTCGGGCTCCTTTGCATTCCCTGGTCGGCTCTCTAAAGACCCCAGTTTCTTTGGTTGTAGTTCAAATTTCACTTTCTTATTGGTTTTATATTTTTTATTTTTTTCTTCCATTAATAAGCTCTTTTTATGGCAGATTTGATTTAGTCTCTCACCGCCTAAGGAGATGTGCTTCACTCAGACGCCATCTTGACTCACTCCTCCAGCTGTACTTGTTAATAGTAAGTTCATATCATATTTCGCCCCATATCTAAAAAGTAGGTTCCTTATGTAACTCAAAATGGTGTGATTAAAACTGAATGACCAAGAAGAAACTAAGTGAGAAGTTCTCCAATCTGCCACTCCAATTTTATCTTCCTGTATTTCTTTTACATGTGAGGTTCAGAATAAGAATTCATTGATGAAAAAAATGTTTTCATAATTTCAAAGCATTGTCTTAGCATCTCCAATGAAAATAGTAAGGTGTAATATAGGAATTTGATATTTACAATAAATTTTCATGATCATTATCTACCTTTAATTTAGTGAGAAGACATTCTTGTATCCTTAAGAATTATGAATATTGGTTCATATGCTATCCCTTTCTTCTTTTTTCCTTTTCTGTCTTTTTTTTCTCATGACATCAAATGTTTGCAAATGATATATTAGTAAATAGCTTACTTCTATTAAGACATATTAACCAAAAAACATGACATTTTTTTCAATGGATTTTATGTTCTAATAGAGACGAAAGCTCTTATAAAAAAGGTGATTCCTTAGTCCAGAAATGATCAGTTGTAATTTCATTTTTTATACAGGAGAATTGAATTGTAGGAAATCATATGTAACTTTAAACCAAAATATAATATTTTCAGGAAAGGAACACTGCTCCAAGGTAACAACTGATAGAGCGAGGTATTATTTTCAGGAAATATCTCATCAAAAAATTGATGTTTGGGTTGGGGCCGTAGCTCAGTGTTAAAATGCTTGCCTAGCATGCACAAGGCCCTTACTTTGATACCCAGCATGAGAAAGAAAGAAAGAAATGAAAAAAGAAAGAAGGAAGGAAGGAAAGAATGGAAGAAACAAAGAGTGAAAGAAAGAAATTGATATTTGATAAAGGTTGTGTAAGATGCTTGGAAATTATTAAGGAAAAAAAAAAATCAGAGGTCAGAGGTCACCAAAGAAGAAACATGCAGTGACCCTGCTGTGGTCAAAGATTCTGAGGAATAGTGTAATGTTATTGTTCCCTGTCCACCTGTGAGCTACCCACTGCCCTAAAACATGAAAACACACATGAGGACTTTTTGCACCTCCCAGATTGTTACCTAGGTGTATGGGAATCCTTTTTGTCTTTACCAAATTACTGATAATGAATTTAGGAATCCAGTGACTCCTGAGTAGGAAAAGTGAGATATCAACTTGGGTGTATGGCACTGCAGAATATAAAATGTGAGACAATGCAGGATTGTGCTTATCATACTAAGTACTTTGATTTTCATTCTCAAAATATTCAACTATTTATTCTATAAAAATTTATTGCCTGCTTGCTGTTGGGAATGTTTTGGGCATTTGCAGATATATATCAGCAAAGACAATATTTTTCTCTTTACAAGATGGAGAACAAGGGGGATGGGAGGCTTCTGCAACAGTTCAGGGCAGAAGGAATGCCTAAGTTAGTGGCAATAAGGATAATGAAAAGTGAGCTGATTTAAGAAGCATAGAGTGGGTAAATTTGGTATGAATCCATCATGTATTTGATATGAAGAATGAAATAGGAATGCAGCGGCAAAGGTAGTTTGTTGGTGCAGAAATGATCAATGGTAGTCTCATTTTTTGAGATAGAAACAATGTAGAAAGCAAAATTGCCCAACGTTATCCTGCTGATTGTCATCAAGAAAATCTTTAATAAATTCCTTCATAATGCAAGAAGACTTAAGACATGGCATGTCCAGAATTATTGTACACATCTTATATTTTCTTCATTTTTCTATACAATCCTTGACTGTAAATACTTTTGTATTTTATTGTACAGGGGATTGAACCCAGGGGTATTCTACCTCTTAGCTACAGCCCAACCCTTTTTATTTTACATATTTATTTTGTTTTTGTTTTGGGTGGGTACTGGGAATTGAACCCAGAGCAATTCTAACTCATAGCTACACCCCCAGCCCTTTTTATTTTTTTTTTATTCTGAAATGCGGTCTCACTAAGTTGCTGAGGGCCTTTCTAAGTTGCTGAGGCTAGTCTCAAATCTCTGATTCCCCTGTCTCAGCCTCCAAAGCACTGTGGTTATAGGCATGAGCCACCATGCCTAGAAATATTTTTTTTATTTAATAGTGGTTTTGACAAGAGTAGAGTTAGTAATAAATTATTGTGATGGAAATGTGTTCACATAAATCTAGTCATACAGCATCAATCACTATGTTTGCCTTATGAAGATTTATAGTGGAAGTTGGCATATTTGGCTTTCTGTTCAGTGTGAATTGTGTTTATTCAATAAACTTTAGTGAACATTAATATATGCATATCACTCTACCATCAGTTGATAAGCTACAAAAAAAAATTCAAACTTGTTTAAGGGTCTCAGTATATACCTGACTTGAATGCTTCTGAGAACTGCTGAAGAGACTAGAGAATGTGTTTTTTGAAGCTACTTGCCACAGTTACCTTTTAGTCCTAGCTGCTGCTTGTGTAGACCACTCAACAATTTCCATGGGTCACTATGACTCCCTTACACAGATGTTGAAAAGGTCAAAACATTTCTTTTTCCTGACTAGTGTGGTATGAGAGAAATAATTCAGTATAAAGGAGTCTTAGCTCCACTGAATCTAAGGTAGGATTTTCTTTTAAACATAAAGTATGCTAAAGAAAAATATGAAGGATGATAGAAACAAGGTGGGAAGGCTGGAGAACTTTCAATGTGATTGTGCTGCCTATGTTTTCTGATTAGCCCTTATCCAGAGAGGAGCAACAAATTCCTTATATCTTTATACAAAAAGTGGTTTGGCAAATTAGAAAAGAGAATGTGCCCACCAAAATTGGGCTCTTACTCTTCCGCAGAAACCCAGATTTATGGGAGCCATTTTCTTAGAAATTTGTACTTCAAAGATATGACCACCAGATCCTTGAAAAAAAATTGTGCATTGTAGAATATTTATATCTCAGAGGAGCAGAGAAAAAACTGACAATTTCAGGTAGTCAAGAAAAAAGTTATAAGAAAAGTGGCCTGTAGTCAGTTGTTGGCTAGAATAAATAGTAAATTCTTTTTGAATTTACTATTGAGTTTTTTTAGGCAAACATTTAAAAGGAATTGGGGTCATCTTGTCTAGTGGTCTTGGGGCTGAAGAAACCTGGCTAGAGTTTGGTAAACGGTGGTGGGTTGAAGAGTCATACATTCCGAGATTTTTATAGTTCTCATCCAATTCCTGTGGCTCTAAAACTGATTATATCCAACCATCAAGTTAGTGACACTCATCTAACACTCAGTGCTGCTGAGGCATTTGGAACCTCCAACATTCCCTGGGATATCTTCTATCAACTGATACAATCTGTATGCTGGTATACTCACCTGCTGCAGGCTATATTTCACAGGTATCATATGGATGGTCAGGGACATATAGTCAAAAGTACCCTCAAATAGAAAACTACAATTTGTAGCCTTGAACTGCTGGTTTCTTTTTGGGTCAATTTTTTTTTTCTCATGGCTTTATTTCCAGACTTTTTCCTTTATGTTTTCTTTTTTTTTTTTTTTTTGCGGTACTGGGGATTGAACTCAGGTGCGTTCTACCTCCGAGCTATACCCCCAGCCCCATTTTTTATTCTTTATTTTGAAACCGAGTCTCACTAAGTTGCGGAGTGCCTCACTAGGTAGCTGAGGCTGGCCGCGAACCCGGATCCTCCGGTCTCAGCCTCCTGAATGCTGGGATTACAAGCGTGCGCCACCACGCCCGGCTCCTTTATGTTTTCTTAACGGATTTCTCATTATTTCCTCCCTATGGTATTTTCTTTTTTTATTTTTTTTGGTACTGGGGATTGAACTCATGGGCATTCTACCTCTGAGCTACATACCCAGCCCTATTTTTTATTCTTTATTTTGAAACAGGGTCTCACTAAGTTGCAGAATGCCTCACTAGGTAGCTGAGGCTGGCCACGAACCCAGATCCTCCGATCTCAGCCTCCCATATGCTGGGATTACAAGCGTGCGCCACTAAGCCCAGCTCCCCCTATGGTATTTTCTACTGGACCCACTTTCTTATGCTAGGCAAATCACTGTATGTCAGAAGGAACTTCAATTTTGAATGAGTATTGTATCTATCCTGGATTATAATGTTCCATTTAAAAAATGGTGACTAAAGAATATTATGCTAAGTGAGACCAGCCAGTCTCAGAAAGTCAAGGGTTGTTTTTTTTTTTTCTTATATGTGGAAGCTAGAGAGAAAATAGGAAGCATAAGGGACTTTAAGGTGGGGATAGCCCTGTAGAATAGTGTAAGGGGATTGAGGGAAGGTATTAGAGAAGAGAAATAGATAATTGAGAAAGGAAACTGTTCAAATAATACTATGAAGATATTACTATCAATTTCACCAACATGTACAGGAAGAGAAGAGAGGGATGAAGGGCAGGATATAGAGGAAAATATACCAAGAGCTGAGTGTATGTCTGTCTGTATCACATTGAACCTCTCCATGATGCATAACTGCAATGCAATAATAAAAGTATTTAGAACAATGATGGGTAAATCTGCTTCTATCTTAAATGTTATGTGATTATACTCTTCATATTCTAGTTAATCTGAGCCTCAGCTGTACCCAGAATTTTCACCAATATTTGATCTTTCTTTGTAGAATTCACTTTCTAGTCATAAAATAGATACTTTTTAAAAAATAATGCATATTTTTTGTGAGTGAAATTTCAGGTGCTTTTTAATTGGACTTTGTAATAAGTTTGGAACACATGAAAGCTTGTAAGATTTCCAGATAGAAGTAATAGCAGGACCCACTTCTGAGAGAGCTCTTGTGGAGCTCTCCCTGGGGTCTCAATGCTGAGTTCTCTCATACAGGAAACAGGGACTCGAGGTTAACTATCTTGATTTAGCAACTGATATATACACAGTGCCAGGAACAAAACTAATTAAAATTTTTATGTTTGCACATTTGAATCTTGACACTAGTCCTCATTTAAGTGAACTCTATTCAAACATACAGTATTTCACATTTTTTATCAGGAATTTTATTAGTAATAAAATGATAATTGAGGGTAAGTAGGCCCATCTTCTGTAATAAGAACTGTACTGTTTTATCAAATAATTAAAGCTTAAGCATGGATAAACAAAATTCAAATAATTAGGTATATTTCTGGTATTAAATTCCAAACCTTTCTCACTTATGAAGTGTTACTTACTACAGTCTAAAGCTGAAAGGAAAAAAGCAATTCTTGTTACAGTCTTATTGTATGAAATGCTTACTATACATGGTTAAGAAGAATAAACTGTTCAGTTTAGCTTTATTATCTCTTTGACTTGCATATGCATTTGATGTTTTTCAGGGTGCCCTGGCAATAAAGTCTTTACATGATGTAATTTCCTTATAAATCTAACATGAGAAGCCTAAAAGTTGACTCTCAGCATTTTCTTTGCTTTCTTCATTTTGTGGTTGATTGTGACCTACATAATTTCCCTGAAATGAGTCGGGTTCCTTCCAAATAGTTTGGCATTGCAAGCACTCCATATAGGCGGCTGCATAGTACTTGTTCATCTCTCATTTCTACTGCCAATGTACTTCGTTATAGGAATGAACTACATCTGTTTTTGCCAGTAATAATATATTTGTCATAAGGTTATACTGAAAATTTCACCAGATTCCATAAGAAGCTTATCATAGTTGTTGCTTCTCTAAATATATATATATATATATATATATTCATATGTAAATATATATATTCATATATATATATATATATATATATATATATATATATATATGAAGGAAAACTGTGTGAGGGTATATATTTTAAAGTATTTATTACATGTACAGAAATTTACAGGTGAGATTCATTAAAAGCTTGGAACAACTTTTCAGTTTCATTCACCTAGTAAAAGTGTATACCAGGGTCAATCATAATGAAAACTTACCCGAACACCATCACAGTTTCATTTTTCTTGTCCTCTCTGAAGTGGAGGTTCCAAGTTGACACAGATGGTAATAATAACGAGGCAAGTTCTGAGAGCTGCCAACTGCGTCATCCTGACCTCTTTCAACACACCTCATCTGAAACGATAACTATAATTCCTGTCCTACATTATACTCTCCTGCAGTACCACACATCTTTTAAAAGTATTAAGGAAACCATTCAGAGAACATTATTGGAAAATAAGAAAGCACAACTATTCTGGTCAACCAAATAATGAGTTTTAATACTTCCCAGCAGTTACCTAAAATCCCATCTGAATTTGAAGACTAAGAGGTAAAGGAGAAAAAAAAAAAAAAAGACTTGATGGCAAGGGGACAAGTTGGGGGAGAGTGACTTTTGAATAAATATTTCCTGTTGAGTATTATCTTTTACCACTTTTACCTGCAATATTTCAACATAAATTATCTAGAGCATTGATGAAATGCCCTGATATCAGAATTTTTTTCTCTTCTATGAAAAATATCCATGTATAGTTCTATACAGATTAGATTACCAGATTTTGTACATCAGAGAAGGCTCAGTTGACCAAAAAAAGAAAAATCTTTATCTCACTTATTACGTGATGAAATTATGAAACATACTTAGTCGCAATAGCACTTTAAAATGAATGAATGAATCAATATTACTTGTTTGTACAATAAGGTGAAAATACAAACTTTTATCAAATGCAATGATGTTGTACTGCATGAATTTTTTTTCTATTGAATATAAAAGTGTTGAATGCTGTGCCCAGAACTAAGCCATTGTTGACACAGCTCCAATGTTCAGGTAGAAACCTATAGGTTATCCTGATAAGCTTAAGCAATTTATGAAATTTTAAGAATTAAGAATATACAAAATGTCATTCATCATTTATTCTAGCAGTCCTGGGAATCTAGCTAAGATGATTCTAGGAACTTTTTAACTAAGAATGTGGCAATGGATATGGAGGTACCCAAAAAGTAGCATCAATGGGAGACATTACCACCACTAAATCTGAGAGACAGAAGAAGATAATAGCAGGTAGACCTGAGGGGTACTGGAGCCTTAGAGAAAGGGTCTCCCTAACTGACCTGCAATTCTTCAGGGTGTCAACTGCTGACAGAAAATGCTATCCTATATGATAGAGATTGGAGAATAAATATCCCAAATTTTTCTCTTGCCCTATCAGTGTGTTCCGTTGACTAAGTCCAGTTATCTGAAACCAAACAGGAAAGAAGGTCAAGTAATGTGATACCTAAGATCAGACTCAAGGAGCAAAAAGGAGGGCATAGAAAGACAAAAAGTAGATTTAAAGAGAATGATTTAATCTCTGCCAAAAGTAGTGGACCACAACAACTTATTACATTTGCCTCCAGTTATTTTTAAGAAATTATTACTTCATTATTTCTGTATATATTATGAATGTCGAAAACTGAGAAAGTGTATAAAATCACAAAAAGGAAGGTAAAACAATCAATCCAGGTTTGTTTAAACATAGAAATAAACATCTTTAATTACAAGCACACATCATTTCAGATGTTTTTCTGTGCATTTATATAAATATATGGTAGAATAAAAACATAAACAGAGCCAGGCATGGTGGTGCACGATTGTAATCCCAGTACTTGGGAGGCTGAGACTGGAGGATTTGGATTCACTGCCAGCCTCAGCTACTTAGTGAGGCCCTCTTCAATTTAGTGAGACCCTGTTTCAAAATAAAGAATAAAAAATAGGACTGGCGGTGTAGTTCGGAGGTAGAATGCCCCTGGGTTCATTCTTCAGTACCACAAAAAAAAAAAAAAAAAACATAAACAGGAGTTTTTTAATAGAGTGAGACCATTCTATTAAAGCTATTATAGTAAGATTACTGTATTTGATTTTTCTTTATCAGAATAAAAATGACTAAAAAGAAATAAAATATTAGAATTCAAAAAAAATGTTTCTTTATCATAGTGCTATTATATACTTAAAAAGAACCTAAAATTCACAGAATTTTTACTCATGAGATTATTTAAAAAACAAAGCAAAACTTAGATGAGTTCATTTGAGCAAGAACAAAGTTCTAGAGCCAGACATCATTCTTGAAGGTACTTGATTAAAAAAAAATGCTTCATATCATTGCATGAGTAAGTTATATTTAAACAACAACAATATATAATTTACAGATACCTGATTAGCTATAATCTGTATTTGCTATAAATAAGTATAGTCTGATCACTTGGCAATCTATGATTGGTTAAAACTCAACTGTAGTGATTGACTGAGACCCAACATATGTTACAATATTAAGTATGTAGTTTGTTTACATACTAACTTTGGTTACAATTCACTGTACTTGGAGGTCGTTTAAGGAAAATTGTATCATCCAAGTATGGACACTCACTTACTACAAACAAGTTGAGCAAGAGTAAGACATATAAATGTATAGTTTAATAATTTGCTTCCATTTGAAGAAATCCATTAGCTCCCTGCTGTAAATAAGGAAGACATTAGCATGTCACAAACTTTAATCTTTCCATGCCTACATCTCAATACTTCTAAGATATATCATTATACTTATACCATTAAGATTTATTTTTGTTACATTTTATAAAGATGTTCAGTTCTGTTTTTAAGGGGTAACTGATACTAATCAGACATTCTTGTCGGAGACCATGATGTATGAAAGAGTTAAGACCTAAGAGTCTAAAGGCTGTTTTCAGTCCATGTCTGTCTGAAGTACATTCTATGCTGATGCCAAGAGTGCATAAAAGAACTATGTGCTAACCATGGACATCAGGTGTGTGCATAAGTACTGGCCACAAAGTTAGTAGGATTTCATAAGGTTAATAGATTTTCTTAAGGGTTAATGAAAATAGTCAAGTGAATAGTAAACTTGGGTAGAAGTATGCAATATACTTTTAGACAATAGGTTAGGTTAAATATTAACATATGGCTAAGGGTTTCAGGAATACTGTGTTTTCTTAAAACAATGCGATTTTCTGTAAAAGTATGTTTTTGATCTTTACATGTGATGTTTTTCTGTGGTATGAATCAAAATTGCCTGATGTTTTTCTTCTGATGTTTTTCTTAGATGATCTTCCTTGTATGATTGTATAAAAACACTCTGAAAAATAAACTCGGTGCTTCAGTATTCACTGATAGCCCTCCCGAAAACATGGAGTCTTGACTCTTTAATCAATCCTCACTTTCTCCTCTCAGGACCGTCCGATTGTGCCAGCAGGTTCTGGCACATTCCATATTTATACTTTTGTTTGATTTATTATATATTCCATAAATTTTTCTTTCATGCTTTCAAATGCTTCTATGTTCTATCTATAGTTGGTAGATACCTTAGCTAGCTATAAAATTACTGTGTCACAGTAAATTTTCTTCCTGAATTTATAGACATTCCTCCACACATGTTGCTGTGGAAAAAGTATGAGACATTTAATTTTTCTTTCTTCTTTGTATTTTCTGTCGCTGCACTAGCTGCCCGATGAATGATTTTTTACCTTGAAGTTTAATAACCTAAGGAGGATAAATCTTCATGGTTAGTAATCTGGATTACAATTCATGGCATATGTATGCAGATTAAGTTTTTCTACTTTTTTCATGTAAAGTTGTGAAGTGTCTCAGAGAAATTACTTGGCCTCTAGATGTCTTCACTTCCCCAAAGTTAACTGGAATATTTTAATGGAATACATGGACCTCTAAGTGTCAAAAAAGTTAAAATGCTGAAAGCAAAAAAGAGCTTATAGTAAACAAACATTCAAAGAATAACAAAAACCAGCATTATATTCAAGCAAAAGTACTTTAGATTTATGCTCCAGGTTCAAAGCTGATGAATTACTTTAGTTGTTTGGGTTGGATGATGAAATATTACTTGGCAACGGAGTAAAACACATGTCATTTTGAAGTGGAAGAGCTTATTAAAAAGCAGATTCAAAGTGAATACCTTAAGTATAAACCATGGTAAGATTGAATTCATTTTTTCTTTTATAGTTCTTTAGGTCAACAAAAATATATAAGATATATTTTGATTGCTTCATAATATCTCATATTTTGAACTTCAGTATGAAGAATTCAGTCAATTATAATATAATTAGGCAAAAATAGCCAGTATAATGATCCAAATATTATTTATTGATAACTATATTTTAATCTGGGAAAACACTTTCTGCAAGATATGAAAACTAATCTCCAACTTTTCTTTTGAAGTAGACTATGTTTATGCTGTTAAGACATAATCCATGTGATTAGTACTGTGATACACTTGGTCATTGTATAAGAATTTACATTGTAAAAATATGAATCAGAATACTCAAAATGTATAGAAGGATCTCCTAAAGGATGAATATTATACTTCTCAGGATTTTATTCCATGTACTCAAAGGAAAACCAAGCAGGCATATATTTCAAGTTCATGAAATAGATGTCCATGTTGAGACACAACCACATCTTGCCATGCTAGAGGAATAGAATGAATCTCAGAAGGGGAAATTACACCAAGGCACCTAAATCTTCCAAATTAATTTCAAAAGTATGAGACAGGGATGACAAAAATGAATAGAATCACATATGAAAAGCTCAGAAGTGTTTTTATTATTATTGGTGCATTGTAATCATACTTCCTTGTTAGGTACATGCTGGTAAAGGCATAAATGCACGCATCTCTCCTTTGACCCTTCCCAGATTCCCACCTCATTCCCTCGCCCTTCCTCCTTCTCAAGTTCAGTTTAGTGATATGTTTGTGAAAGTACATCATGTGCATTTTGGCACCCCCCCCCCATCATTAGTTAAGTCACCTTCTTTACTCATTTAAGGTTTCTCCTTCTTTGTCAAGAGTCCCTCTTATTAACCACTTTCTCCCTAGCTTCTGCATATTACGGAGAGCATCTGATTTTTTACTATTTGTGACTGACTAATCTCACTTAACCTAATTTTCCAGTTTATTAAATTCTGTGTCTTCATGGAAGGATCCCATAGAGAAGTCAGTCAGATTGCGTGCAGCACAGACACAGACAGGGGCCTCTGCCCATTTGAAGGAGTTCTGAACAAGTCTCTACCATTTTGTCTACTCTGGGGACCCAGGGATCATGGGAAGAAAATTACTTGAAGGAGAAAAGTGCTAAGCCACATGGAGAAAAATAGCATAATTGAAGTCCCTTTGTCATAGAGTGTTGAATTATCTTTGGTTTTCATCTCCCAAAAGAAAGATTTCATTTGGCAGGAGGAGAGGGAGAAACAGATAGAGTAAGCATGGTGGATTTAATTGATTTCATCAGGAGAGTCCAGGAGTGGAAAGAGAAAAGGGATGAGTCTGCCACTCCCTTACTGTTCAGAAATTCCACTCCTACTCATGCATAGTAATTTGGGATGGTTATACCTTAGTATGACTATGCTAAATTCACCATATTGGAATTTCCCTGTGGGGTTGAACACAGCAATGTAATGAGTTGGAAGTCTCTGACGATAGCTGAGTAGGGCAGTCTCCATATCTCTTCTCAGGAAGGCTCCTCCTTGTTCCATTTCTCTTCCTGCCCTGCTCGTCTCTGGCTAGCTACCTAACACTTTGATAAAACCTTTGAAAGGAGGCATCTGTGGCAGGATTCAAATGAGCCCATGAGTATACCTGGCAAGAATGAGTTAGCTGTGTTCTGTTGACACCTTCCTCCAGAGACTTCTGTGCTCTGTCAGGTGTGGGAAGGGGAGCTTTCATCTGTGAGGACTGCCAGAAAATGCTCTCCTTAATTGCTATGGTTGTGTCATGATTATGTGATGATTATGTGATGGATTATGTGATGGATCCAGGGGAATTTCCAGGTGGGGAGAGAGGGGAATGCAACTCAGAACTGGCAGAGTCCTTGGCTTATATCAAGGAGGAGAAATCCAGAATGAGCTAGCCAGAGACATAAGTATTTATTTAGGAAATCAAGAAGGAATCTAGAGATGCTCCCCCCCACACACAAGGTAGAATGTGGGCCATCTCTAGAGTTAGAGCCATATTTAGGGATTCATGACTCTTATAGGAATATTTTGTGAGGCATGGGCAGGAAAAAGTATGTGAGGATATCACTTCAGTAATTGCAAGATGAATTAAAGTGTATTGGTCATCTGTAGGCACGTGATGGGGCCTTCCCAGCCTTGTCAATAGGTATTTCTTTGTTTAGACAGGAAACTGTGCCCAAGGATATTGTTATTTTGTTTAAACCATTTACAGATAGGATGACTAACAGTGTCCAAGAAGATTGCTCTTTTGTGTGACCTCTGTCCTCTGAGCAGCAGTTATATCTCTTGCTTTACTATTCCTAAGATGAATAATTATTAGTAAAAAGTATTTTGCAAATGAGTAAATTTACAATATGGTAACCAGTCACCTTTTTGAAACTTTTGTGTAGTCTCTATTGTCTGATCAATAGTTACTTCTTTGAGGATAGTCAATAGTGCTCAGAGTAACTAATAATGTTTTATAAATTCCTTAAGCACTTGGAACTAAAAGGCCAGGCCTGGGGAATTGGGGCTGGTAAAAGACCTGGTTTGAGGAGTAAGGATATTGGGGAATTTTGTCACAGGCTTCCATATTAAAGTTGTACATATATCTTGCTTAACTATTCATATCTATCTATCTATCTATCTATCTGTCTATCTATCTATCTATCTATCTATCTCTCGCTCTATCTATCTCTCGCTCTATCTATCTATCTATCTATCTATCTATCTATCTATCTATCTATCATCTATCTATCTATTCCATGTTCTTCCTTTATGCCTCTCTTTTACATATTTCTTTTATTTCTTCTGTTCTACCTCAATTTGGTCTGAGAGATCACACATAGGATTTTGGCCTAGGACTGTCATCCTGAGAAAACTTCCATATTTTCATCAATGGAAACAATAGACATGTGTGTCCTATATCTCTGTAGACCTGGAAAAGCTATTTGTGCAATGTGACTATATATTGAATGAATTCTAGAATATGTATCATGGTGCCCATTCAGAATACCATAGATATAACATATAGCCTTTCTTTTGTCTTTAACAGAAAGTTTAATAGGGCATAAGATAAACTTCTTTCATTGTTATTTTTCTAAATAATAATATTACTGTGATTTAGGTCAACTGGGATCTTTTTAAATCTTTGTTTCATTTACAAAACTTGTTACTAGTTTTTTGGATGAAAATGCATTACATAACAGCAAAGGAGCTGTCTTTTAGAGGTCAAAAGTCTTGAGGTTAACAAGAAATAAAATCAGGTTGAAGACAATGCCTTATCCCTCTCAAAGGAGAGTTAGGTCCCACTGTGCCCCAGGAAAGTCAACTGACAAAGTAAAGAGTGAGCCTGAATATTGGTTCTCTAGCTAGTGTTCATGGGGTCAGAGGCTATCTGGACCCTTCTCTATTTCACCCCTGAATTTTATACTTCTGTTCATCTTTCATTCTTTCAAATTCTTATCTTTTAGTTTTTATGCCAAATATATCTGTCTCTTTTTATCTCTTCTCCTTTCTTCTCTATCTATCCATCTCTTGCCCCTTAACTATTTTTTTTTGCATTAACTTATTTTTTCTCAACACATGTATTTTAGAGTCAAATAAATCTAGAAAACTTAGTTTTCTCAAAAACAACATTCCAACCCAATCCCATCTTCTTATTCCACTTTCATCTATTTAACTAAGTATTTTTATGTTTACCTCTGTAAATCAAACTGCAGAAGACATTTCTGTGCTTAATTCCATTTTAAAAAGTGAGAATTTGTTTATCAACTCTGCTCAACTATCATATTGAGACTATTGTCACCCTTTCAGCATTTGTTTTTATGTAAGTTCCATCAGGGTAGGAACTTTTTCTCTATGTTCGTTGTTGTATCTACAACAATAACCAATGCATGGAATATATTAAATAAACAATTTTTAAATTAAGTGAATCCTGTTTTTCCTCTGTGTCTCTTCTTTTTATTTAATTTTTCATTGAGCTGTCTTCCCCTTTCTTATTGTTCTATTTGTCATTAAAGAATTTTTTCAAGAAAGAGTTAATGGAAAGTTTTCAAGTTTTCTTTCTTTCTTATTTTTTAAAAACTTTATGGAAATATATTTATTCTAAATTCAAATAAATGACTATTTATCCAGGTAATAGTTGTAGGTTGGAGGCAAGTATGTAGCTTAGTGGTAGAGTACTTACCTACCATGTAAGAAGACCTGAGTTCAACCTAAAATAATAAATGATAGGTGACATAAATAGATACATAGATGATAGATGAATGAAGAATGAGTGCATGAATTCTGGGTTGGAAATCATTTTCCCTCATAATTTTTAAGTTATTGACCTATATTCTCTAAATGTCTTCATTGTATTCTTACTTTTAATAACAGTTTGACAAGGTTTGGGCACTATGTATTGCAAATAAACTCTCATAGTGTTCAGTAGGCATTGCTTTACTGAATTCAAGTTCTGGAAATGCCATTAACTAACCTTGTTTGTATTTGTGCTTCCTCTCAGGAAGCGATAGGCTCTTCTATTTCTATCAGTGTTCTAATGCTTCGAAACTCTGGTTCAGTCTTCATCTGCTCTTAAACATTACACTTGGTTCCTCATATACCCTTTTATTTGGGGCATTTATACTTGTTCTTCAAATCTCTAACATTTCCTTCAGTTGATTGGATTATTTTGTCTCTTTACTTCTCACTGAAAATCCAAATATTTGAATTTTGGAGCTGTTAGTTTGATTGGTTTCTAAAATTCTAATTCTTTCCCTTTGATATTCAACACTTTCATTTTCTATAAATGTGTGTTTTATAAACTTGGAGACCTGTGTAATATGTCAGATTTTTCTCAACTTCATAATTGTATACTTCATTCATTCTACTGTTTCACCTCCATCAAATATGGAGTTTCTGAGAGCTGTTCTGCTCTCACATGTTTTAGCATGCTCTTCATTCATGGTCACATTATCTCCTGTTATCTCTCTCAGCATGGCCAAACTTTTATGTGCTTAGGAGGGCCTGGAATGTCTTCCTCAGGCAAAGAAGTAACTTCATTGGCTATCTGTTGCTTTATTATCAATCTTTCTGAAGATATGTAATATTTTCTATAATGACTATGTTTTATTATGGTCTATCTATATTTAATATTAATATTTATCATTTTACAATCTTATTCACATTATATTTATGCTAATGTTCTTGGGGAAACTCTAAGATGTTCAGATATCTGTTTTGAAATGTTTTTCCCAGTCTGTAGAATGCCTTTTTGTTCTTTTATTTCCTTTACCGTCTGGAAGACTTTTATTATGGCATAGTCCTATTTGTTTATTTTTGCTTTTGTAGGCTGAGATCCACATATCTTATACAGCATAAAAATCCAAAATTTAAAAGAACACTTAATATCCTATACTACAAAAATAACTCAATCAAAAATGCACAAAGGACCTGAGTAGTCATTTATCTAATGAAAATATGAAATATTCAACAAATATATGAAAACGTGCTTATTATCACTAATCATCAGATATGTGTGAAGATACAGAACAAAATAAGGAAAACAAAATAAAAGAAATATTATACATACACACAGAAAGGAATATTATTCAGCCTTAAAAAATGTATCCTGCCATTGACAGCAACATAGATAGAACTGGAAAACATACTAAATGAAACTAGCCAGATACAGAAAGAAAAATATTGCATGATCTCAATTCATGTAGAATCTAAAAAAAAAAAACTTCAAACACCCCCAACTCAAAAACACCCCAAACCCAAATCTTGAAATGTACTATAATATAAAATAATATAACACAGTAGTTATCAGGGATGTTGGAAGTTGTAAAGAAATCAGTGAAAGGAAACAAATTATTAAATATATAAGTATGGATATGTAAGGTACATGAGGACTGTGGCTAATACAATTGCATTGTTTTAAGAATTTTTGTTATATAAGTAAATTTTTGCTACACTTCACAAAAAGTGACCTATATACATAAATTGTGTGAGTGTGTGTATGTGTGTGTATGTGTGTGTGTGTGTGTGTGTGTGAGAGAGAGAGAGAGAGAGAGAGAGAGAGAGAGAGAGAGAGAGAGAGAGAGAAAGAGATACTGAGAATTGAGGAGCATTCTACTTCTGAGATACACCATCAGCCGTATTTTTTTTTATTTTGAAACAGGGTCTCACTAAGGTGTGGAAGGCCTCACTAATTCACTGAGGCTATCCTCAAACCTGCAATCCTCCTGTCTCAGCCTCCCAGGTACTGAGATACCAAGTGTGCTTCACCACACTCAGCTTATAGTAACTATTTTACCATCTATGTGTACTTCATGTTGAAAATCTCAAATATACAAAACAAAAATTATTTAAAATTATAAACAACATAAAACATTTAAAGTAATAAACTTACTTAATTTTTAGAATAAGAATGTAGAAACATATGTAATATGTACATCAAGATTAAATAAAGGAGATACAAATTTTAAATTATATTCTATTTCTTCAATAACATATGGAAAATAAGTCACACTGAAGCCAACATATTATCTTTAAAACAGTTCTGTTAAATTTTAGAAAAAGTATCATTGAGTTTCTCTTACTCTTTTCATTCATTTTTCATTTTCTTTTTTCATTATTCTTCTCAGCATAGGAGAACATATGAAATTTATAACTTCAAATATTTACTGAGCTTTTCAGCTTCAGTTAGAAAATTCCCTCAGAGACCCATGCATAGTAACTTATAAAAATGCATTGACTTCTCTTCATTATTAAATTTAACATTTAAGTGTCAATTGTGTGTGTGTGTGTGTGTGTGTGTGTGTATGTGTGTGTGTGTGTGTGTGTGTATGTGTAGTAGGGATTAAACCCAAGGGCTCTCTACTTCTAAGCTACACCTTCATCCCTTTTTTTATTTTTATTTTGAAACAGAGTCTTGCTAAGCTACTGAGGCTGGCCTCAACCTGGAAACCTTCCTGCCTTAACCTCCCAAATACTAGGATTATAGGCATATGCCACCACACCTGGCTCAAATGTGATTTAAAAACTCATTTGTTTTAACCACCAAGTGTTCCACTTGGAAATTATTTTGTGAGTAATATGACTGTATTCTGTAACATATGCTGCTTTATTTAGCATCAGGGGAAAATACATTTATATTATAGTGTACATGTTGCTTTTGGTCTTTCTTATTTTAATACAAATTCCCAATAATTGCAAACCTAAGATGGTTATTTTACATTCTTTCTATTTATTTTTCTTTTTTTTCAGCATCTGGAGATAAAGAAAAAGGAACTAATTAATGATTATAGGAATTTAGATGAGTAAATTTTTATCACTGTTCTGGTTGGAAAAATAAAAAGAGAATGGCATAAAATTAACGGATTCTAGAAAATAGCCTATAGTTTAATTATAGTAAAAATTATACATATTATAAACCCTAAAGGAAGCTTTGTTTTGTTTTGTTTTGTTTTAGTGGTGCTGGGCTCCAACCCAAGGCCTCATGCATGCTGGGCAAGCGCTCTACCACTGACCCATACTCCTAGCCCAAGAAGCTGTTTTATTTTTGCATTCTGCTACGTAGCTGAACTGTTATCCACAGAGACCAGTCCTTATGAAATACATTCAGCAAAACCACAGACAAGTAAAATACTGCACACAGGGGTGTGTGTGTGTTTCAATGTGAATCCATTGTTTGGACATTTGAGAATGTTATACTGGCCTTTGTGTTATTAAAGCTAATTACGTGTTGTATGAATGTGTATCCCTATCACTCTGAACTTCATTATCATGTGAGACGACAATGTACCAATAAAATATATTTTAAAAAAACTTGTCCACAAAATGTGCTTTCAGAAGCATTCCTTGGCTAGAAGACCCCCTTGACCGGGTCATGTTTGCGGGCCAGCCTTCCAAACAGCCACAGTCATTCCACTTCAAGGAAAAAGCATCAGGTCAACAAATTGCTTGTTTGTGGTCTGTTTGTTTTCTCAGGTCTGGATTTCCTTTGATCTTGGGTGAGCTCATACTAATTTGGAATAAAATGAAAACAGTTCCCTGCTTCTCCACCTTTAATCAGCAATGTCTCTGTTTTAATTAGAATCAAAAGAACAGTTCGTGTCAACTGGAAGCAGAGGACATGCAATCCTGCCCTGGGAGAGGGAGTTGGAGCCTGGGAGCAAAGGAAGTCAACATTAATAACATTTGGTCCTGTTTTCTTAGGAAAATTGAGTACGGTTTTGCTTCACTTTGGTTTGTTATAGCACACTTTCCTCTTTATTTTTTGTTACCTCTCTTCCATCCTCTAGTAATTTTTTCACACTGCTTGTTTCTCATGGATACTATAAGCCACTGGTACTTTTCTCCAGCATGATCTTGCATGTCACCCTTCAGTGAACTTGCTGAGTTAAGCAAATGCTTTTCCTATCAAAGCTGGGTAGGAAAGATCCATACATTTTGTTCTTTAGTTGGACTGGAGGCATCCATAACCCGGGAACCTTATTTGTCCTCTTTTCTAGGACCACTGAAAATTAGAGATAACAACTGTCATTTCTGTTGCAGCATAAAACTCAAATCATTTTCTTAAAATGCAAAGTTTCAAAAACTAAGCCAGTCATTTCAAAATGAAATAGTGAGTAAATATTTTCGAATTCAGTATCCTTACATAGATAAGTATACAATGTTTTAATGGAACTACAAAGGTGTATTTTTGTTCATATCATTTCCTTATTTTGTTTATAATCTTTCTTCTTCACTTTCCTATGAATTATGCATAAGTGAGAATCTGAGCTTCTTTTTCATGTACAATGATTCTATTATCCTAAACAGAAACCTTGACTGAAAAGTATTCAAATTCAGGTTCCAAAATTAGCCAGTGGTACAGAAGAAATGGGGTGGAAAGTTAACACACCCATTTATTATAGACCATGCAAAAGGAACCAGAGACAGATTCTTCATGATGCTTCTCTTTAGTTTTTTTCATTTTTCCTGTAATGTTTAACTAGTATTTCTTGTTCTAGAGAATAATAAGATGTGTATTTGCAACTTAGAAAGAGCAGTCAAGTAATCATCCCATTTGGGTTGTCGTCCCTGCTCTCTCCCTAACTTCCTGTATAATAACCATCCTGGGACTTAATCTTTTTTTTAATCTGTATTATAAAACCCTGCAATAATCTCTAAAATTTTGAATAGTCACATAATTGTTTCTAAATGTAACTGAGAAATCATAAAGATTTTCCTTTTTTTTTCACAACACTCATTTTTAAAAAATAGTATTTATCCAGGGGTGGTTATGCACACCCATAATCCCATCACTTGGGAGACTGAGACAGGAGGAAGAAGGATTATAGGTTAAAGGCCAGTCTCAGCAATTTATATGAGGCTAAAATATATTAAATATTGTTTAAGTATTTTGTCATCTCAGTCACTGTACATCTCTAGCTCTGCCATCAGAGTGGTTTAGACATTTAAATAGTATACAAAATTTGAATAATAAAATATTATGTAAATAATATTTGCAACTTGGTAGAACACATAGAACCTGGTGTGTGTGTGTGTGTGTGTGTGTGTGTGTGTGTGTGTGTGTGTGTGTGTGGTACTGGGGATTGAACCCAGAGGTGTTCTATCTCTGAGATACACTCTCAGCCTTTTTTATTTTGAAACAGGTTCTCACTAAGTTGCTGAGGGCCTTGGTAAGTTCCTGAGGCTGACATCGAACCTGTGATCTTCCTGTCTCAGCCTCCCAAGTACTAAGATTACAAGTAGGAGACAACCCAGCCAGCTCTGATTTTGTTAATAGCCAGAATGATTAATAAATCATAAAAGTCAGAGAGGTATGTTTTGTACTACAGAATACCTATGGTATTTCTGCTGCTTGTATTTTCTCTGGCTATTTGTATCTGTTTTTCCTAATGGAGCTACCTTTTAAGAAATACATAACTGCCCAAGCTCTTGCTTTTGTGTTAAGCTCAGAATTTTTTTAACTTCTCTCATTTTTTTAGCAGAACTGGCTGTGGATTGGAATCAATTTTAGGAATATGTGGTAAAATTGAGAGATAACAGAAAAATTGAAAATTTTATTTAGTTTTTATAAAATTAAGTTTGTAAGAGTGTGGCTTAGTGCCACTGGTAAGGAAGTGTTGCTTTTATCTTAAAGATATACATGTGAGGGGATTCCTAGCTGCCATGAAAGATGGCAGCAAAACTGAGCAGGAGCCCACTTTGGGAAGACTTGTGTGAGTGCATCATTCCACGGTTTGATTCTGCTAGAGCTAATGAGATTACACACCCCATCCTTGCAACCACTTCCAGAAAAGATTAAAATGGTTTCCTGTACCTTGCCTTCCAACACCACTCTTCTAGCAGAGAGAGGTGGAAGAGCCCTGGGGAAATCTCTCAAGAAATGAGACACATGATGACTTTCCAGATTATAGGACTGGAGGTCATCTATGTTGAAAAAAAAATGAATGGATTGTGAGCCAAAACCACTTGATTTTTAACCTGGGACTCATTCGAAATCTAATGAAGGAGAGAAAAATATGTTTGTCAAAATGACTCTCAAGAGAGTTAATGATTAGGCAAAAAAGCTAGGTAAAGGACCTTCTTGGATAGGTTGGTCACGGTGTTGTTTTGTTTTCCCTAGAGGAATGTAAACTTTTTCTAGCTGGAGCTAAGCAAGTAGTATGAGTATCCAGCAGGCCATGGACTTTTCATGTTCCCCCCAAGGCAGCACTCAGTATCTCCTCTCAATCAATATGGAACAAATTAGTGCAAAAACATTGTTTAGACAATCATCAAATTATTGGTCAGCTTGGGGCACAATAGACCTTTACTGGATTGTCCTTATAGCTTTAGACATTATGATCTAAATCTACTCACTACTCCAGGCCTGCCTGAGAAAATCAAGTAATCAAACTTTAGATTTTTTTCCAGGCTCCTAACTAAAATTCATTAAAGTTTTTCTTCTTGTACTGTTTTTCCAATCTATGAAACAATTTATGATTAGAACAGAGAGTAAATATTTTACCATTCAGTGAAATAATTTTCTGTTTTGTGTTATGTGATTATACAAGGGAATGATATGGAAACATAAACTAATCGATACCTCCATTCTCACATTTCTAATCTGGCACAAAGATTTTATTCAGTGTTTTTAAAATTATGCTCCAAAAAGCCTCTCTCTCATAGATTTACTACCCATGTGTTCTATTGATTACTGAGAGAGGAGTTTTGAAGCCATCATTTGTCATAATAGATCTGTGTTTTTGTTGTCATTATTGTTTTTTGCTTTTACTTTGATTTGTTTTCTTACCTTTTGCTTGTTTCAGTTTGGGCTTTAAGTATTTTTTCAGTTTTTATTATGCTAAAGTACAGATTACATAAGAATACAGTTTGGTGGTGTTACATTTAATCATAGTGTTGTATAGTCATCACTGCCATGTCTTCATCATGTAAAACAGGAACTTGGTATCCACTAAACAATAGCTTCCCATAATCCCTACTCTCATTCCCTGGGAACCGCTCTTCTACTTTTGTCTCTCCAACTCTTTGATTTTTGACCACTCCAACTGCCTCATATAAGGGAGATCATATAATATTTATATTACTGTAACAGCCTTATTTCACTTAGCATAATGTTCTCAAGGCCCACCTGTGTTATAGCATATGTCAGAATTTCCTCCTTTTTTAAGGCTGAACACCATTCCATTGTGTATATATACATTTTCCCTATCCGTTTTTCTGTCAGTAGATTATTACATTGCTTCCATATTTTAGCTATTGTGAATAATGCTACTGTGAACTTGAGTGCACAAATATTTCTTCAGGACCCCACTTTTAGCTCTTTTAGTCATAAAGCAAGCAGAAGTCGAATTCAGTAGCATATGGTAAGTCTATTGTCAAAATTTTGAGGATCTGGCATACAATAGAAGTAGCATTTTACTTTCCTTCACCAGGGTGCTAGGGTTTAAATTTCTCCATATCCTCATCAACATATTTTTTATAATAATCATCATAAATGAATGTGAGATGATATCTCGTAATAGTGTTGATATTCTTTTCTTTCAAGATTAGTGACCAATAGAATAGAATAGCAACCTATAAATCCTGATAGACATGATTAAGTGTTTTTTGACAAAAATACCAAAACCCACTTCATGGAGAAAAGACAATAATTTCAACCTGTGTTGTCAGGAAAAACAGATGTGCCTTTTGCAAAATAATGACACTGGACACTTACCTAGCATCAGATACAAATATTAATTCAAAATGGATCAAAGACTTACAAGTAATACTTAAAACTGCAAAACTCGTTGAATTAAAAAAAAGAAAAAGGTACACAGGATTGTATTTGACAGTGATTTCTAGAATATGACATCAAATGCATAATCAACAAAAGTAAAAATAGACAAAACTGGACTTCAGGAAAAATTTAAAAAATTGTACATCAAGACTCTATTAACACAGTAAACAGGCAACCTATAAAAGGGAAGAAAATATTTGCAAATGACATATTTAATAAGAGACTGATTATTCTTAAAACTCAATGACACCAAAAACCTAAACAATTTGATTCAAAAGTGGTTAAGACCTTGGGGCGACATTTTTCCAAAGAAAATTTGCAATTTGTTTTATGTATTTTGAAGTTCTACTGTTAGGTACATACACAATGAAAGTTTTTATACCTTCTTGGAGAGTTGATTCTCTGACTGTTGTGTAATATCTCTCTTTACTCCTAGTAAATTTCTCTGCTCTGTGTTCCAATTTGATGTTTATTTAGTCACTTCTGTTTTCTTTTCATTATTGTTTCCATGGTATATCTTTTATCATCATTTTGATTTTAACTTGTTTTTATCATAATATTGTCACTTTTTATAAGTAGAATATATTTGTATCAGTTATATTTCTATCCATCCTGATGACGGCTACATCTTATTGGTTTGATGAGACTTTACATTTAATTTAATTAATGGTACTTAAAATTATGCCTAGCACTTTACTTTCGCTTTCCTTTGCTTTGTATTTCTCTTTCTCTAGTTCCCTGCTTTTTTGGTGGTTACTTGAACATCTTCAGTTGAACAGGTTTGGGGTGTGGCTATCATTATTTCCACTTCAATTTACTAGTAGCCTCCCATTAGTCAGTGGCATTGTTGCTCTGTGCTCAAAATAGTGACTGGAGAGTCCAAGAGCTTTTCACTTTTTGTTTGTGTACTTTTTACCCTCAGTGTTTGTGATCCATCCTCAACTCTCACAATCTCTGTAAGCCTGCACTATGGAGAAGTCAGTCTATGCTATTGGCCTTCCCTGTGGTAGTTGTTGGATTATGGGCTAGCAATGGTGGCTGGCAAGGACTTCATTCTTGTCCAGGTTCAGCCCCAGCTTAGATGGACCCTGTGTGCAAGCCTCATAGGAGGAAGGAAGGAGGGTTTCCTCCATTTTCTTACCCCTTCTCTCCATGTTAGCTAGATCATCACCTTGATGTATGATTTCTTCTTATCAGGTATTTCCTGATCTACTTGTAGAAGCAGATCTCTAATTGGGGACCAATATAGAATTCTAGGCTCAGGAAGGTTCTTAGTTACTCTCTGTAGAGTTGAGTGAATTTACTTTTGCCCTTTCCAGACTAAATGTGGGTCTTTGATAATCCTCTTGAGATGTTGGGTATTTGTTCCTCCTTCAGAAGCTACAAGGTCCACTCTCATTCCATAGGTGGAAAGTCTACAGGAAATAGATAAGACTTGATCTCTCTCCCATGTTTGTTTCTTTTCTGCAATGTTTAACAAACAAGAGGAACCTTTCGGGGCTGCATCGCCTACAGACTTTCTTATAAATTACCGATGGAGATTCATTTACAAAAACTAGAAAGAGAGTCTCTGAATGCCTGATCCTTCCAACCTCACATGGATGCTAGTTCATTCTTTGTCTTTAATAGGTTGAAACAATTGTTTTTATGGCACTGCTAGGGAACCTCCCTTTCCCTCCAAATATTTTCCCCAGGCAAACTGGATCTTGTCCCCTATCTCTTCATTTAGAGTTATGTTTTTCTTTGGAATTCGAGTAATTTAGTTTGACTGCAACCTCACTTTCTGATATGTTCAGGAAAAAAACATGATTTTACATTTATTTGCCTTTATCTCATTATTTGAATCAGAGCAATGTTCTTTCCAGCTATTTACATCCCAGCCAGTAGTCGAATTCTCCCTGCTTTGGTCTGGCTCCAGCTACATGATCTAAAGATTAATAAATTAATATGTACCTATAATGAACTGTAGAAATGAGCTAGCACTTACTAGATTTCTGATGATAATGGCTTAACTTGTACAAGTTAAACAATGTTGTAAAAGTTAGACATTGGGGACATTTATAATCTACACATTTAGTAAAATCAGATAGATGTCTACCAAAGTACAGAAAAATAGTTGTTTACTATCAGCCATCAAATAAATAAAAGGCACAAAATAGGATAAGTCCTGCATACATTTGTCTGTCTAACAAAGTAAAATAGCTGGATATATTACTTGAGTCATAAAGATAATGGGTTCCCCAACCCATACATTTCTATTTTATAAGTTGTAAGAATTTATCATTCTTTATCATATTGTATGCAATTCTTTCCTATTTTATAGAACTTTCTGAAAACTTTCAGTGATGTACTACAACTGCTTTAAGGGTAATAACTAACAATCATACTGTAATCCAAGTGAAAATGATTTTAATGACATTGGACCTTGACAAAGATAATTTAAAAATTATCTCAACTGGTGTGAAAGGAGGCTTCCAAACTTTATAGATATTCTATATGCTTTGTTATTCTATTCTAAGTTATCATATAGAGGGTTATTTATGTTTACTAGACTTTTGTTGAAGCCATAAAAAAAATCCTGAGATATTTTATAAACCATTCTAACAATGTGTACAAAAATAAAATGGCTTTATCCATTAATGCTTAGTTCAACAGAAAATTAAATTAACTAGAACATCCTATTCTTGGAGAAATCCAGTCAGTGGTGGTTTTAAAATAATCAGAACCTCAGAAATATTTATAAGGATTTCTTCTGAGAAGGTCACAACATTTCCATCAGTGTCACCTTTGTCCTCCAAGATCCTTGTGGTATAGAAAAAACCTATCATCGCCATTGTAAAAATATAAACAGTTAAACATCTTATCACAGAATATTTTGGTAGAAAGAATGATATATTTTTATTTGTTCATAGTAATTTATATTTGGAATTAACTTATATATGTATGCAACAAACACTCTAAATCATTTTATAACTTAAAAAAAATCCCTATGAATAGCACATTTATTCTGTCACTATTAGAGATGTGTTACCAGTAGAAAAATTTTTAAAAATTCAACAAAAGGACCATTGTATGTGAAATACTAGTATGTAATTATGTTTATTTGTCAAGGATTAACTCGTCTCAAACTTTAATAATAGCGTGTTGGAAAAATACATCAAATTTCTAACCCTCACTTTCCTTATTTCACTCATGTCCTTAACTTTGAACACTTGGTTCTTTATCCATAAAATTATCCTGCTCTTTATTAATCCAGTTTATATTTTTCATAAAATGCTAAACTGATGTCTTTGCCTAAATATGCTTGGTTTTGTTTCAACTTTTTTTTTGGTTTTGTTTTTAGATGGAACAGAACACAACATCTTTTGGACAGCTACATTAAGAAGTAGTACTGATATGAGAAGTAATCCTACTTAATGTTTTACAAAGCTTTTCTTTTATTGGGAAATGCATAAATGTAATGTAGTTCTGATAATTGCTTTAATCTCTCCCTTTCTTTCGTCGAAGTTCTCATTGACATAAAGTAAGAAAACATTTTTTTCTGTGTTTCTTATGCCTATCACCTACTCATCAAATGAGTTCATGAATAGTTTGTGTTTTTCAATAAAATTTTCAGTAGTTTTTTTGTTATATTTTTGTTCCTGAGGCAAAAGGCTCCTCTCCTGCATTTTGAGCTCTAGAGAATACTGGTGGAAAAAGAAAAGAGATTTTAAATCTTTAATGAAAATTTTAAAATGCTGTTTTTCCAAGCCCTACTTTCTAATAGATGACACAAAAATAGAAAGAATTCTAGCCTCCTAATCATTAAAATAGGCACAGAAAATATTTAGAATTTTTTAAATTTTAAATTGTCTATACATTTTATGAGTATAATGTACATCATAATGAGATTCAAAGTGATACAAGCACATATGCACACAACAATTGGTGTATTTTCCTCCATATACTCACAGGAATTTTTCTTAATATATTGATGAGAAATTTCCAATGACTACTGATCCTTCCAAATTTCATTCATAGATTTGCATAGTTTAGTTGATATACAACCTCTTGTCATTGCCCAGCTGCAGTCCTATGGCCCTACATGCATCAATCCTAGCTTTCCTTGCTCATGAGAATATTTTAGGAGCAATGATCATAACTGATAGCAAATGCTTCTCTGCCCATATCCCTTCTTTGAGCTCCCTTTGCTTCCTTAATTCTTGAGTATTCTCTCCTAACTACATTTTCTGGGCTAGCATATGAACAAGCAGAGCTGTCGTTGTCCTCTTGGTTGAATGAGTCTAGATCTTCCTTTTTTGCTTCAGATAATTTGAGTGTCATTCTGTTCCTTAATTAACAGAGAATAAATAATTAATATATGTTTTCTATATAACATCACAGCTTTCTTTTTCTTTTCTTAATTCCCTTGTCATTCTCAGTGTCAAATCTGTTCTGGACTCCTTACCATACAAGTACTTTTCCTTTCATAGTGATGCATTTTTTTCAATTATTTTCTTAAAATGAATTTCTGAGAAGTGACCACAAGTTTGGTATGTGACCAGTGCAGAATGCTGTGTACCAGTTTTCTCTGTGTTCTGAATTCTATTCTTCTAATGATGCCAGAGTTGGCTTCACTTTCCTAGCATTCCATTATCTAATTTGCTTGCATTGAGTTTGTGATTAAGTAAATTTCTGGGGCCTACTGATAGGCCATCACACAGAGGAATGAGGGTGAAAGTAGAGTGAAGAGTCCTTGTATGCCTCCTAGTGAGTTGCCTTCAGGCCTAGGTCTCTTCTTTTCTCTGCAACCCCTTCTCTTTTCGGGTTCTGGTGACCTACCCTCTACTCCTGTCTTTGAGTCTGGGCATGGCCACTGATTTACTTCCAAGAGCGAAGTTTCTTTTCAGATTTCCCTATACTTAGTCTCTGTTTAATGTTTTTGTCAATATATCTTAAGATGATCTTATTTGAGTGCATTTTCCTATCTCATGCATGTTAAAGAAGTTAAGAAGTGCTAGTCATTTAGCTGATTCATAGCCATGCATCTTTAAAATACATATGTAAGAATACCCATGCCAATCTCAATATTTTATATGGGGAAGGGAGCTGGGAGAAAACTCACCAAGTGCTGTGTGCATATGTCACTATCACTATAAACTATACTATGATGTGAAACTATATTGTACCAATAAAGGCATAAAAAATAAATAGCAAAATTTAGGAACTACTCCCCAAAAATAAAGTGACATCAATCCCTTCTTCCAAAGATGAAATAAAATAATATGTTGAATCTTGCACCAAATATTGTTCTAAAGAATTTTACAGAACTGTTTCCCGATGTGGTAGGAAGAGCCTAGACTTTTATAATCAGACTGAATTTGGTTAAAATTACGAGTTTATTTCATCAGGTTTGTGACTTGGATCTGTCACAGTTTCCTCATCTATCACAGGAATAACAATGTTTTATTTCAAAAGTGGCTGCAAAAAGCAAAAGGGTTAAATATTTAAGGAGCCTTAGAGAGTAAAGGGAGCTTATTTGATCTTCCATAATTTACTCCTTTTTTTATATCTATACATTTTACAGAAGATTGTGGCATCAGTTATACAAGAAGAGAATTTGCATTTGTTGGTCAATTTTGAGATTACTTAGTGGCATCCACTCTAAGTACTTCACAGAGTTTAGTATGCTAAACCTTGCACGTTTCAAAATCCTCTAAACTGAACTTGCAAAGTCCTGACTTTTGCTCTCTTATACAGCATTATTTATGTGGCTATGTATCCTTATTTAAAAAAAGAATATTTAGAATAGGTAATTTTGATGACGATTTCTGTAGCTAATATTTCTGATACAAAGTGTGTGATTTATGTATATGGTTTATGCGAATTTGGAGATAGCATTCATTGCATATTATTTGAATTGAAGTTTAAAAATATACATAAAATATGTATACTCTAATAGTTATCAAAAATTAATTAACTGTACAAATGATTTCTTCTGTTACTTTCTTTTCCTGAAAGCTTCCTATTTAAGCCAATTTACCTCAACCTCACCATTGCCATCTTGATGTTTCTGTCTTTTCTAAGAGTTCCTAAGCAACAGGGCTTCATCCTTCAGAACAAATTTTGATCAAATATTCACATTTTTGACAAATTGGAAAAAAGTAAGTATTATGAATTGCTTGTTTTATTAAATTGATATAATAAATGTCATTATATAATAAAATAGTAATGACTTATATAAAATATTTTATTAACATTATAATACAATTAAATTTAATGAATAGTATTAAGTATAGTATCAATAACATGTTATAGTGCTAAAATAAACTATTATAGATAGAAGGTAATATTTGATATAAATAAAATATTTCTGCAGTTGATATTTCATCAGTATAGTGTACTTACATTAATAAGTATTGACTCTGTTGCTAATGTAAATGTAGTTGAAGATTAAAAAGTAGGAAATGATTTTGCATGTACTAGTGATGGCTATGAGTGTTTTCTCACCATACATGCAATACTTCCATCCTATTCTCTTAGTGATTCTTATCAAACACAGTGTTTGTATTATCAAGGAAAGGAAGGAAAGATCTGAGACAGTGAAACAAGGGTGAGAGGTCTAGTCCAAGGACTTAAGTGCAGTATACACTTCTTGAAATCCACTTCCCCATTCAAAAAGGAAGTGCTTGAAAATGATTTCTTAGGAGAGTCTTCTTTAGGAAGTTTGTGTTTTTGTGGATATACCCACATGACACAAAAACGTTTCCCATGGTGTTAAAGAATAGTAAAAATCACAATGAGAATGAACAGTCTCATTTGATAGATCCTTTGAATAGCAAGCTATGGAATGTGCCTGACTTTTTGAATAACCATTCATAATTCCACCATCCATAGATAATTCTTTTATTTTCTATTATTTCCCTTCTGAAAATATTTCTGTTCATGTACATAGCATTTTTTTTCACAAAGTTTAAAATTGAAATCAAGTGGTGTGCATATATTTAAATCTCAAAACATACATTACCGAATTGTTCTCTAAAAAGATAACATACATTTTAAAAGAGAAGTATAAGGAGTGCTGGTCTCACAACTTACATTGCCAAATCACTCTTTAATTGCAACACTCTTTAGCCACCTTGAAGGCAGGTTCACTGTTTTTTTTTAGAAACACTCTTTTTTTTCTAATGCTTGTCCAGTAAATGTAATTCATCTTAACTTGGCATTTCTCAGAAAACTTGAGAATCAACACCAAAGCTAACATTGATTACCCTCAAAGGGACCACAAGAATTGCTGGAAGATGAAGCAGTGTCTTATGTTGCTCTTTTTGTCCTCCTTTTTAACAATCTGGAAGAAAGTAATGCATATTTAGAGACAGACAAGGGAGAGATGATTGTTGTTTGTAATTGAAATTGTTTTTACATTTTGAGTGAGTTAGTCCTAGCCAGGGGCCCATTTGTATCAAGATTACTTGTGACAGAGAAAGAGGAGAATCTTGCCTCTAGGACATTATTTCAAGTTTATTCAAAATTATATGGAAAAGTAGTCCCACAGATGGTTTCTCTATAGCTTGCCTGAATTGAACAGATCTTCCCAGAACTGTTCTCAGCAGTGGATAGATGCCCACTTCACAAATCCCTTGCTGTCAGTCTTCAGGGAGTAGAGAGGGTGGAATGCAGAGGAGAGAATCTCACCCCTCTCTCAACCCTTGGGGGAGGCCTCAGCCCAGGGAAGCATTCAAGCACATCTGCTTTGCTATAAGGCAAGTTCTCTACTGCAAGGGAGATCAACCCAGAAGACTTCAAAACCCTGCCTGGGGGCTTTTAAGAGCACACTTTACTGTGACTTTAACATGTGGGTTTTATGTTGTCAATCACCTCTTTCTTTCTTTTTTTTTAAATTGAGTCTCCATTTGGAATCTTAAAACTCTGTAAGACCAACTGCAGTTCCTCAGCTCCATAGCCACCCCACAATGAACTTCTTGCTAGTGTTTATTGTCTCTATTACCATTTATTGTTTCTTATTGCTTTGTTATTGTTGCTGCTGCTGTTGTTTTTGTAAGCATGTCTTGAACTCAAATATGATTATAAGTATCTTGCAGTTGGTAGTAGGATATTTTATCTCAGTCTATTTTCTTCAGGGCCTTGAACAAAGTAGGTTCTGTCATTGTTTACTAGAACATGCTCACGATTCTCAAAATATTGAACATGCCAGTTGGTAGCTTCTTGTAGAAACAACTTATCTTGATTTTATAGAATGTTTATTGTCTAGTCTGAGAGGGATATTTTATCTCATTTGTTTTCAATTATAGAATACGTAAACTAGAAATTATTTTCATTGGAGAAAAAGGAAAAGAACCACACTGAACTTCACTGCCAATTATTGTGGGCTTTGATTTAATGACCCCAGGTAGGGAAAACTAAATTTAATAATCAAAGGTAAGAAACATTTAATTTTTAACCTATGAAAATAAAATTTATTAAAAGAATCAATTCAAAGAATTGAGGGAGGGCTTAAAATTAAAATATAGTCTTTAGAGTATTTATCATCATCTTTATAACAAAGCCAGCACATTGCAATATAGCAAGACCTTCTTTTAAAATTTAAAGTAAAAATGATTGGGATGGATCTCAGAGGTAGAATTCCTTGGATTTAATTCATAGGAACATATACACCAATAAAACGAGCAGGCTTTCTATACATTCCGGCTAGACCAGTATAATCCCAGGTTGTACATATGTCCTAAGGAATTATGAATAGTCTCTACCCTTCTTACACAATATTTCATAAATGAAATAATAAATTATATGGGCACTGCACAAATTCATCTATGTTAAGATTCTTGCTTTCAAAGAATGAAAACCAACTAAAACCAATTCAATAAAAGGGGTTTATTTTGAGATTAGATAGTTCTGTCATTGTTAGTTTTGAGGCATAGGTCACATATTTTACTATTTAAAATAATTGGCAGCATTTATCAAACAGTAAAGTTGAAGACTATATATGTATTTCTGGTTAAGTTATGAAATCGTTCACTATCTGCAAACTTTCAAAGTAGATTTGAGTATTTCTGATATTTGTACTTTGTTCATGCAAAGTAAATTAGAATCTGGTGTATTTTAAATGCTTCTTAAAAGAATGTTTGGGTTCTTTCATTTGAAAACAATTCTTTAAAGAGAACATTTAGATCCAATTAAAAATACTTAAATTGAGGAGAAATAAATGACTTCATCACAGAATGACAGAGCATGTGCACAGTGACCTGAAGTTCTAAGGAATGAAGGACTTCTGAGTATAGTTAATAGTGTTACATCAAGCAAGCAATTCTTTGGGCCAAGATCATTGGTTTCTGAAACTATGTCAAAACCATCACAGGGGTCAGGGTGTAGCTCAGTGGTAATTATCTGTATACATGCAAATACATGCACTCAAAACACAGAATGGGTTCCTGGCAGATTATAGACATACAAAGGGATAAAAGTGAAATATTAACTATTAGAAATCAGGTAAGTATATTTAATATAAATGTAGAGGAATTTTTAAACAAGGTATACTAAGTGCTAAGCATGATTTTTTAAAATTTAAGTAAATGAAGATTAAGAATTCGTATTCATCAAAGCATAGAGAATGAAACATATATAAATACAATTAAGAAAGGAAAAGATTTCAAAATCTATAGCTAACTCTCATAAATCAATAAGAAGTCTGAATGAGATGGAGATGGTGCACACGTATAATTCTAGTACTTGTGAGGCTGAGATAGGATAATTACATCTTCAAGGCCAGCCTCAGAAATTTAGGGAGATTCTAAATATAACGTTGATATAGAATGCCCCTTGGTTCAAACAACATTGCTGGAAAAAAAAAAAAGAAAAGAAAAACCACCCCCCTCCAAATCATTATAAAATATACTAAACAACTAGTGATATGAAGAAAAACAAATGACAAGAATGGGCAAGGTGCTAATTTTTTTTTTGACCCATATCTTATGCTGCTTGTGGGAATGTAATTTGACACAGCCACTCTGAGGAAACATTTTTGCATTATCCTTAATATTTGAGAATGTAAGCTATGACCCAGCAAGTCCACCTTTGAGCCTATTGTGAGCGAAACTCCTGCTCACAATGTACTAGGACTGTTTTGGTAATAGACTGTTACATAATAAAGCACCTGTAAACTTAGTGGTTTAAAACAACATTCACTTTATTAAGCACATACTTCTCCGGGTCAGGAATTCAAGCAGAGCTGATTAGTGATTCTTATGGTCCAAATGGCATCAGTGCAGTAACTCAGTGGTATTCCACTGGCGGCTGGTCCCAGATGGACTTTTCAAAAAGGCTTTGCTCACATGCCACTGTCTTGATGGGGAGAGTGGAAGACTGGCTTCTGATGCGTGGGCCCCTCTGTCCCTCCTCATGAAGTCTTAGAGCCTCTCCATGAAATGCCTTTCGAAGGGCAGCTGGATTACCCACAACTATGTACACACCTCACTGCAACTTGTATCTCCAAGATACTTGCATCAGAAACTCACATAGTATAATTTTCTTTACATTCTATTGGTTAAAACAATTATGATCCAAGGCCACATTCAAGAAAAGAGGAAATAATTCATATCTTTCTATAGAAGAATGTCAAAGAATTTGCAACCATTTTATGCCATAAAATGTTCACAGCTGTGTTGTTTATATTGTCCATTTATAGAAAAAAAAAATCAGAGTTCACATAATGAAACACGATGTTAGTGAAAACTCAGTGAGGAACAGTTCCTCTTGTCAAACAGGTGGATCTTGAGACTTGTTTTGTTGTCATTAATTTAATGTGAAGTTTCTAAAAGAATATAACTCATTCTTTTAACTATAGTCATCATTTTGTAAAATAGATCTCTTGAACTTAACTGATGTTTTGAGTCCTTTGACAACATCTCCCCAACACTCTCCGCCACTAACCCCTAGTTACTACTATTCTATGCTCTAGTTATATGAGTTCAACATTTTTAGATTCTACATGAAATGAGATCATGCACGGCTTGTCCTTCAGTGACTGGCTTATTTAACTTAGCATATTATTTAGGTTTGTCCATGTTATCTCAAATAGCAAAATCTTTTTTAAGGCTGTCTAGTATTTCAGTGGGTATATATACTTCATTTTCTTTTTGCATTTATATGTTGATGGATACTTAGGTTGACTCTATACTTTGTTTATTGGGAGTAATGTTGCAACAAGCATATGTATCTTCGACATACTGATTTTATTTCCTTTGGATATATTCCTAGCTGGGGGATTATGGAGTCAAATAATAGAACCCTATACTTATTATTTATTCTAAATTTATATTAGTTCTGAGTTATAGACAAATATAGTCAAAACCAGAAAGGTGGTAAATTATCAATATTATTTTGGTTGATATAAGTATCTATTAAAATAGAAAAATGACCATCCTACTGATAAAATGTTTAATTTCTTTTTTTTTTTTTGGTACTGGGGGTTGAATTCAGGGGCATTCTACCTCTGAGCTATACCTCCAGCCCTATTTTTTATTCTTTATTTCGAAACAGGGTCTCACTAAATTGCAGAGTGCCTCACTAGGTAGCTGGGACTGGCCTCGAACTCAGATCCTCAGGTCTCAGCCTCCCAAATGCTGGGATTACAAGTGTGCACCACCATGCCTGGCAAAATGTTTAATTTCATTAAGGTGTTTTCTTGGAAATTTGGAGGCCCACATTTGGAATTCATAAATTATTGCATAATAATGCTTTGATGAGTTTAAGTATAAATGTAAATAAGTGGAAAACATAAAGATTGCATTTCTTTGACACATATGTGAAAAATTTGAGAGAAAATATATTTGGCACACATTTTTCTGGACTCAGCAGAAGAGGAACTATGAGCAAAATATCTTTTCAAAGCAATTCATGAAACACACAACCTTCTTAAGAGCTTCTAAACCAAACCAAACCAAACACAGAGGTAAAACATGTATATTACCATGAATTTTAACATATATAACCTATTATTTTGTTTTAAAGTACTTGCCAGTATACTGGCACACACTTGTAATCCCAGTACTTGGGAGGGTAAGACAGGAGGATCACAGGTTCTCAACCAGCCTCAGCAACTTAGTGAGACTTTTTCAAAATAAATAGTAAAATACAGCTGGGAGTATAGTTCAGATGTAGAACACCCCTGAGTTCAATCCCCAGCACCAAGAAAAATAAAAATTAAAAATGAATAAATAAATAAATCTTACAAATCGAATTTCATTTAATCACCCTTATACAGCTGTTGAACTAATGATAGTCATTTTGTTTCTAAAAATTCTTAGACTCCCATATAAGGCTAGCTAATCACTGGTAGCAGCATTTGTAAATATTTCTATACACACACACACACACACACACACACACACTAAACAAGAGTGAAAGTTATATTTAAACCTCTTCCCATTGCAATCAGAACTATTCCTTTGCAGGGTACTACTCCTGTGCATATATATATTTATAAAAATTGTACATTTTGACAGTAGAGTTGTGCATATTGTGATATCTTTTTTATAGACTCAGATGTTGTGGGGGCAGGATCAGTTCTGTAACTTCAGAATTTAGAAGAAATGAAATATTTAATACCAAACATCTACTAGATTGTAATTAAGTATATGAATTTAGCTTAGAGCCAAAAATGTACTTTATTTCTCTTATTTTCTAATACAAAATAGATGAGGAAGATAGATATTATCACATAATAACAAGTTCAACCAAAATGGTCTTAACTGGAAGGTTAATGAGAATAGATTAAATTTAGTGTAAACAAGCAAATGGAACTAAATGTTCTGCCAAAAGCAGTAAAAACATATATCAGAGTAATAAACTATATTATCTTTAGGAAAGTTTCCAAGGAAATAATAATCTTTATTCTCTTGTATGATACCTATAAAAATGAAAAAGAATTTTTCTTAGAAGAAGCTTATAATTTGTAACTGTTGATGGATCAGCTTCTTTTACCCAGGTATATCCAGTAAATTGCAGTTATTTAATAAAGGCAGGATTGAAAAGAGAAGTACATGTTCATCATCAAACACACTGCAAATCTAGCTCACCTCAGGATTGAAAAATAAATTCATAATTCACTCCAATGTGAGCCATATGTCCTTGATTGCTAATATTCAAAACAATGGTTATCAGTCTTTTTGGCATAAATGAACGCAAACTTTAGATTGAGTGCAGGGCCACAAAGCAATGGAGAAAATAATATTCACTTTATAATTATTTGAGAAACTTAAAGAATACAGACTCCTGAGTTCTAGCCCAGACATAATGTATCAGAATCTTCTGTGATGGGGATCAGGAATTCTAAAATTTTAGAGTAAAGTTTATGTGTTAACTTTTGGTCTCTGTGACCATAATATTTGATAAGAACAACTTAGAAAAGGAAACCTTTATTTTGGTGCATGGTTTCAGAAGTTTAGTCCACGGTTGCCTGGCTCCAAGGTAGAAACATTAAAGTGGCAGAGCGTGGCAGAAGAAAGCTGTTCAGATCATAACTACCTGGAAGAAGAAAGAAAGAGAGGAATGGTCCAGGGACAGAAATGACCCAGGAATCTACTTCTTCCAGCCATGTACCACATGTCTAGAGTTACTACCGAGCAAAACCATTCAAATTATTAATTCATCAATAGATTAATCCACTGATGATTAAATTCTCACAATCCAATTATTTCACCTCAAGGGCTGGTGGTATAGCTCATGCTAGAGGCCCTGGGGTTTGATCCTTAGCACCTCAAAGGAAAAAAAATATGATTTATTTCATCTATAAACATTGCTTAATTGTCTAACACATGATGTTTTGGGGAATGATCTAGATCCAAAAACTAATAGTTTGTAAACTAGTGCTTTTGAGGACGTAGACATGAATTATTTTATTACTTCTCTTCCTGTTCCTCTCTTATAATAAGATGGTTGAGGTAAGAATGGTACAAAAAGCACATCACTGGAGAGGCATGCCAGTTCAGCAGTATCTTGTTTAGCTTTAATTTTGCTCAATGCCCCACCACAGATGTCATGTGTGTGAGTAGATGCTTGAGTATAGGAACTATTCCCAGAGAATGAGCAGAAAGAACTAATGTATGTATATAATGCATTGCAAACTACATAGTTAGCAATTTACATGAACTCTATGAGTAACACCTATTAGCTCACCTACTAAGCACGAACATTGGTGTTACTTGCGTTGTACTGGTGATGATTTCAACTGAGAGATAAAAAAGACCTTCAGACAAGATCCTAGAACAGGCAGTCAAATGATGAAACACATTTAGACTTAGCTCTAATGCTTTTGAAACAACCTGACAGAATTCTCTTCATGACTTTTGCCTGTCCTTGCCAAAAATATAAATATGGTAATTGTTATGGTTTGAATAGAAAATGTTTCCCAGAAAAGCTTATATATAGAAAATGTTTATAGGTTAAATATTTGAAACAAGGCCCTAATCCCATCAGTGGGTTAATTCACCAAAGGATTAGTAATTTGAATTGATTTGCTGGGTGATAACTTAGACAAGCAGGGCATTGCTAGACAAAGTAGACCACTAGGAGTGTTACTTTGGGAACTATACATGCCCCTTGTTCCCCCCACCCTTCTTCTGGCCTCCATAATGTAAGAGAAGCATTAATACATTCACACACTGACACCACCGATGCCATTTATACTTCAGAGCCAGCCCTCTGAACCAAAACCATGAACTCAATTAATCTTTCCTCCTTTACATTGTTCTTGTTGGGTATTTTGGACACAGTGATGGGGAAAGCCAGCTAAAGCAGTGTTTAAATATAAAGGAATATTACATAGAATTATTAGATATACTGGGGTAGAAGCTGGTATGTATGTTTGGAAAAATTTAGAACTCTGAAATTTGTGATCTCCAAGATAATGTTTTGGCATGATACCATAGACTATTTAATCTCCTGTGATGTAGTTTAACTTTTAGGAAGTGTATGATCAATATGAACTCCCTTGATTATATTATTATGATAGTCAGTTTGGCATCACTGTGACAAAGACCTGCGTTGGCTCATGGTTTCAGAAGTTTCATTCCATGGTTTCCCAGCTTATTGTTTTAGGTTCGAGGTGTGGTGGAAAATCGAGGTCAAAGGGCATGAGAGAGGAGAGCTCCAAGTTGAAATCTTCCCATCTGCAACCTAGAACTTTCCATATTATGTACTTCAGAGTTTTTTAAGGTATTAAATTACACAATATATGTTAACTATTTAACACATAGCAACTACAAATGAATATGTGTGGTTTTCCCACCTTTTGTAAAACTTGATGCAATAGTGGAACACGGGAAAGAGGTTTAATAATATTTATAATTTTCAAAAGCTTTTATCTATTCCATAAGGCTCTGTTCTATACTTGCTGATAGATGTCTTGTTGAATTTAGTATGACCCTTATTATGCAAACAAACACATTTATATGCAAGTATACTACATCTCTGAAAATATATTAAGTATCTGTTATTTGTATTAAATATTCCAACTAAGATATAACAATAACTATATTTGCTGGATGGTGTATTTAAATACAAAACAAAATAAAAAAGAAAACATGATTGATGAAGTAAACCTTTCAAGATATTTTAACTATTTAGGCCACTGATTATTATACCTCTTCTAATTCAGGGGGACTTAAAAAACAGAATAGGATACTGTTGTTTAGGACATGCCTGGATGTTGAAATGATACTAAGGTCCCTTTTAAAATATTTTTCCTCTGGAAAGAAAGTCAAACATCTTAAACATAACTGGATTATTATATGTTAGAAAAAAACAAAGTAATCTTATCTTGCACGCCAATGTGGTCAATTAGCAATGTACATCTGCCCTACAGAGCTCTGAGACTCAGCTCTGCAATAAGCCCAGAGGGTGGAAGGGCTGAAAGCTGTTTATTGACTCTCCTGGCTTTTACTTAAGAGCCCATAGAGATGAGACTCAAATGAAGTTTCTCTTTTTGAATGGTTAATTAAAATTTTTTTTTTTTTTTTTTTTTTTTTTTTTTTTTTTTTTTTTTTTTTTTTTT
>PVLC010000342.1:0-35066 GCA_004027655.1 Graphiurus murinus | reverse complement strand
GTGCGCCACCACGCCCGGCTGGTTAATTAAAATTTTAAGAAGCAGTAATATTTGATATAAAACATTGTGAAATATTTACTTTTTTAGGAGGCAGTATCATTTTAGTATTTATTCTTGAAATGATTGACAATTTGGGTGGATTTTGCCATGGTGATTTCAGCACTGGAGATGTTAAAAATAATGACAATGAACGTCAGTAAGAAGTCAGTAAGAGATTCGGTGACGCTATTGCTTTCACATGTGTACCTGAGCAAACCATTTGACTTTTAAAGTGCTCAATTGTTTTAATTTATTAAACAAATTGTTCAGAGTTATGTAACCTAAGACTTCGGTGGAATCATATAAGAATTTTTTTCTATAGAACTTTTCTTTTTTACAAATTACTCAGAGGGAGGAGAGGAGGAGGAGGAGGAGGAGGAGAGAGAGAGAGACAGAGAGAGAGATGAAGATTTCATGTTTACATACATCTTTCTTAATAGTAAAGTTATAACTACATAGAAACATTGTAGAATTGTGTCATCTCAGTATCCTTTCTGCTTAAAATAGAAATGTCACATGATATTTTTAACGAAAGTTATATATAATAGATGACAAAAAGTACATTTTATATATTTCTTTGCAATTAGAGCAGGGGGAAGTCTTTTGATAAAACAAATAAGTGTTTTCTTACACAACATTCTCATTTAAAAAAAAATTTTAACTTAAATGTGACTGTACATACCTTAATTTCAGACCTAGGTATCCTATAACAAGATTGAATGTTTGTTCTTTTCATTTAACTATGAATTATCTATATCTCTAGCTTATTGAAACTTGCCCTCTCTTTTCCCCTCATTCATAAATCCCTAACACATAAAGTGATCTATGCCATTCGGTCCATTATCAGAAGCTTCTGTCTGAGATGGAGCCCTTTAAGCGGCCTTTGTATAAAGACATTCCTATAGTCTATTTCAGGGCTTAATTTTATGCATCAAATTGGCTGGGTCATGAGGTTCCCAGATATTTGCTGAGATATTATTCTCGGCATTTCCATGAGGATATTTTTGGACAAGATGAATATATTAGTCAGCAGACTTTGAGTAACACATACTGCCCTCCTAAATGATGGGGAGAGGGACCAATCCAAACAGATGAAGATGTGGAGAGAGAAAAAAAAAAAAAACATTAGCTCTACTTGTAGCAAAAGAGAATTAATTCTACAGCTCACTGCTTTCAGACTAAAACTATACCATTGCACCTCCAGTATCTACAGCCAGTGCTTGATGTAGTTTGGACTTGCGAGAACCAATAACCTAAGTAATCATTCCTTATCATAGATTTCATTATGTTTATACACACATACACACACATTTTGTTTCTCTGGAGAATCCTAAACACCCATCATAATCAGTTTATATACTATGGAGAGGTCATTTTTATAGTCACTTTATAACTGGTTAATGACACCTATGAATTTTAGTGAATTAAAACACATATCACGTGTGGCAAATATGAGGGCTTCGTATAGGAAAGTTTTACAAGTGTAAGCTCTCATTATCTGATATATATTTAATAGATCAAAAATTGTATAAGAGTAATTAATAAAAGCAGGGTGCAGTGGTGGCACACACATGTAATCCCAGTCTTTGCGAGGCTGAGACAGAAAGATCTCAGGTTTGTGGCTAGTCTCAGAAACTTAACAAAATTTTCAACAACCTAGCAAGAACCAATTCTAAAACAAAAATTTAAAAATACATGGCTGGAGGCAGTGCAGAGGTAGAAAGCATTTGGGTTCAACCTCTGCACATCCCCCTCCCCCCCAAAAAAACCACAAAGACACACACACACACACACACACACACACACACACACACACACAAGGGCTTCATTAGGCAGAATTCTGACTTAGAAAATTGACTTAGTTGAAAGTAGTTTATCTGAATTGTGGAAGTCAGAATATGCTTATATAAGAGCTTGTAATTGTTCTGTCTACTTAATAATGATTATTTTCACAGCTAGTTTTGATCTGAGGTCTTTTCTGCAGTTATTTTTTCTTCATTCATATACAATTATTTCTATAAAACTGAGACACAGCATCTCTTTGTATTTAATCTTTATTTATAAATATAACCAAATTACTGAACGACACTTGTGTATCTGCTTCTCATTTAGAAAAATGAAATGTTTTGTGCACTCCAGAAGTTTATTGGAAATAATGAGGAGTGGATTTCAGTTCACATGAAAAGAATAAAATTCAGAATGAAATCACTTCCCAACAGCTTCTCCCATTTAAAATTTTTGTTCAAGGAAAGAAAGTGATGTCTATTTTTAAGCACATTTTTCATCCATTATGATTTGAAGTTGGCAAACCAGAGTATTAGTGAAATCCTGATGCAAAAATTCTCTCTGACCTGAAGCCTTTGTCGCAGATTAAATACTTACAGTAATTCTTACCTAAAAGTTCCTCATGGCAAACTTTTTTGTGTGCATATTCTAGACTCTAATGTGCCATGAAAACTTAAATGTAACAAAGACATATTTGGGATTAAATATCTGACCCATTGCTACAGATGACTATGGGGACCTAGGAGTTCCCACGGATAAGTGAGAAAATCACTCATCGTATGTTAAGATTTGTAAGTTTTCTGGATATTCCTTATCTTTATCATTTTTGAAAATTGATACATCTATTTTGTAGTAATTCTATAGAAATTTTTTTTTGTGTGGTACTGGGGATTGAACACAAGTACATTCTACCTCTGAGATACACCCCCAGCCCTTTTTTTTTTTTTCTTTATCTTGAGTCAGGGTCTCACTAGGTCGCAGAGGGCCTAAGTAGCTGAGGCTGGCCATGAACCTGCAGTCCTTCTTTCTCAGCCTCCTAAATACTGGGATTTCAAGCTAGCGCCACCACACCAAGCCTATATGAATGTTTTTTTAGTGTATATCAACATAAATGTATAGATGCGGCACACTTATACTCTCTAATGTCATTGACCTTAATCTTTATAATTTCTCTTCCTGCAATTAGAAAGAATACGTGTAAGTTTGACATCTTACTTGTTTTAATTTTAAGTACACATAATTATACTTTTTTGTGGGTAAAGTGCATTGATTGTATACATGTATATAATATATATTTAAATTTTCATTTCCTTAACATTATATTTTTTGTTTTTAGAGCAAATTCATATATACTGGTTCTTTATAAAATATATTTTATATACCATGTTATATATTTTTATATCATAATATATTTTATATAATTTTCCTTTTGATTATTTAGAGTTGCTTTTGATGAGACCTTGAAAGTATAACTAGGAAAAGCAAAGATAGACAAATGCAATTATGTCAAACTTCCGCATGTCAAAGGAAACAATGAACAAAGAGTCAACTTGCAGAATGAGAAAAAAATTGCAAACTTTTTATCCAGTAATATGTTTATATCCAGAATAAATAAACATTTGATTAAAATGACCAAATGGTCTGAAGAGACATTTTTCAAAGGAAGATATACCAAACACTAGCAAGTATTTGGAAAAAACAGTCAACAATCATTAGAGAAATATAAGTCAAAAAGACAAAGAGATATCATTTCATCCAAATTATAATGGTTATCATCAAAAGAGACAAAAAATTTAAACATGCTGTCAAGTTGCAGAGAAAAAGGAATTCTTATGCGCTGTGAATGGGAATGTAAATTAATATAGCCATATCAAAAATAGACATGGATGGATGGATGGATGGATGGATGGATGGATAGATGGATGGAGAAAATTTATCTACAATGAAATATTATTCAGCCATTAAAGAAAATGTATGTGTGTGTGTGCACGCATGGGCACCTGTGTGTTACAAAATGGATGGAAGTGTAGGACATCATGTTAAGTGAACTATCAGGCACAGAAGAAAAATGTCACATATTTTCATATCCTGAAGCTAAAATTCCTGGCCTGGTGGCTCACACCCATAATTCCAATAGTTGGTAGGCTGAGACAGGAGAATCACAGGTTCTAGGCCAGTCTCAGCAACTTAGTGAGGTACCTCAGCAACTTAGCAAGACCCTGCTTCAAAATAAAAAATAAGTCTGGTGGTGTAGCTCATAAGTAGATTGTCTCCGGGTTGAATCAAAATAAAAAAGGGCTAGAGTGTGGCTGAAAGGTAAAATGGCCCTGAGTTCAATCCCTTGTACCCCCCCCCCACACACACACACACAAGTACACACACGAAATTCTCTCGGTTCTATGCTATTATCTGAAAAAAACTCTCAATATAGGTTATTGATAAATTTAGTTCTTATTTTTTTAGACAGCTTTAAAAATGATCTACATACATATAGTACATACAAATTATTTGCACACATATGTATATATATATATATATATTTGAAGTTGTAGTTAGTAAGAAATAGATATATGTATTTATGTGTATAAGTATGTGTGTATATGCATTTGTGTATGTGAATAACATACCTTAGGATGTGAAAATGTGATTGTATTCTATTAGAAAACTATCTAGTTGGTCAAATAACACATACTTTCAAGATCTTTCTAATTGTCCCTTTTATTGCTTTCTTCCACTAATTACTTTTGTCTGTGTGCTGCTTTTGAAATGTATCTTATGCTTCTTTTTATTGGAGATATTTACATACACCATTGAATCAATATGTTATAATCATTTTGATACACATACTGACTTCAATTATGTGTATTGCTGTAACTAATGAATTAATAAAATGTATGTGAAAGCTTGCAAAATTATTCTGCAATAAAATACGCCTTGACTTTTTGTCCTATAGTGCAGAAATACTGAATAAGAAAGGTAGAAAGTCAACTGCATGCACATAAAATATGCATACAACTGAATAAAGTTATGTTTTAGAATAATGACATATTTGGCATATTTGCATGTACAAAAGTAAGCCATAAATTAAAGGGTATTCTGGTTCATATTTCTTAAATTAGATAGCAGTTATTGTCTCTATGTAAATTATCTAAAGAAAATGCATATTAGGCATATGAACCTATTCTTATACATTTGTGAGAAAGCATGCAAGAAAGCTTGAAACAAATTTTGAGGAAGCAAGCAAAAAAATTTTTTATTTCTTGTGAAAGACTTAATGAGGAAAAAAACAGAGGATGGAAATCCCAAATCTGACCTTCAAACAAAAAAGTCCTTTGAAAATAATGAAGTAAGTAATTTCCTTCCCTCTCTTGGCAATGCCATCTGGAGCTCTAAGAATTTCCTATTCACTCCTTGACCTTTTGAATGAGGTCATCACCAAAGGAAATGTCTTATTTCAAGAGTAACTGTGGACATTAGAGAATGTAGAGAGTTTTAGAGTATGGTCTTTGTTAGATGCTATTCTCATGAAGAGAAAGAGTAAGCAAGATTTATTTGCTAAAAAAAAATCACTTTTCAGAGACTTTCAAATTACCTGGTATATCATGTGCCTATATAGCTGAGTTCTATATAACCAGACTATGTTAAATCTAACAAGTCCATGTATTTCCTAATTGCTTATATACTTAAATAACGTGTCAGTGATTGAAAATTGTCACAGACTGCATCTGTTTTAGAACCTTAAGTTTACAAACATAAAATAATTGTTGGGTTGGAAATAAAAGTTTCTGTCAAATAAAATATGTTAATTCAGCTCATTACATGACTTCACTAAATTAAAATTAGAGATGGAATTTCTATATATCTGTTATTGTTTGTAAAACATGTAAACGTTTTATAAAAGCAGGGCTTACTGATACACACCTGAAATCCCAGTACTTGGGAGGCTTAAACAGGATTATAGTAGATTGGATGGCAGCCTCAGCAATGTAGTGAGACTCTTAGAAACCTAGTGAGACCCTGTTTCAATATTGTCTACTCTAGGAGTATACTAAATTTTTATTCTGAAATACTAAGAATTTCTAATGATATTATGGAAGACATATTCAACCACTTACCTCAAAACCATTCACCACCACCACCCCATTCCTCTTGTCTCTTATTGAAGAATCTCAACATTATTGAAGTTTTTACTTATGGATTTTACTTTCAAAATTCATTGGTGAATCATTATTGGCTTTTGCCACAAAAATTAAAGTTGCACTTTCATTGATAGGGGTTAGCTTAGACTTTGGCAAAGGAAGCTAATCATGTCCACTTATATTTCAGGGATAAAAATGTTCAGATGCCCTGCCCTAAGGAAAAAAAATCTATACAGAAGGAATATTCTTCATTATGGAATGGCATTATGTCTGCATGACATGACAGGAAATACTAATAGCCATCTTGCTATTATAAATGATAAAAATATAGCCTGGGGATGACAAAAAAATGGAAATTCACTAAGGTTTAGATGGGATTGCTGGAATCCTGTATCCTACCCAGATAAGGATTTCTACGTAGGTAAGAGGATACAACTAAAAAACTGTAGGTTGAAATTTCAGTTCATTTCAGTTGACCTATTTTGGTTAATATAATAATAGACACCAAGCTATTTGCCTTTATAGAGAACTTATTAGGTTTGGCTATATTTCTGAATACATTACATATATTAGTTCATTTAGTAATGTAACTACTGGTGAGAGAGAATATGCCTCCAGAGAAACTAATAACTGTGATTGTCCAATATGATCAGTGTCCTTTAATCTTGTTGAAAGGATTTAAACCACATTGTTTTGCTCACTAAAGTTACCACATGTCCCACTGCTACCACCACCAGAACAATAATGGAGAAACAATGGAATATTTTATTGGTTTTTATTTAAGAAATGTGAATATCCATCTCAGTAAGATTATCTAACAATATTTCCTCTTGATTTACTTAAAGGTAGTCCCCCCCAAAAAAAAACCCCAGTCTTATATTAATACTATGTTAACTCTTGCATACATTCATATGCCAATTTTCTTTTTTTTGTTTGTTTTCAGGTAACATTAACTAAACAAAACTCATGAGATTTTTCCAATGAAATCAATATGCTTGTGAAATCAAAGTACAAATAAGCAAATTTCTTGTATGAATATATGCATAAGATTTATGATTTAGTAAATTATATATCCTGACTTCTCTTTATGCTCATCCTTGCCCAGGATATATTGAATTACATTCTATAATACTACACTTAAGAATGGCATCCCCTTCAGAATGGATTCAGTGATAGTAAAACCCTGATTTATCTCATGGGGCAAGGAGACTCTCTGAAAAGCCATTGTTGCTAGATTACAATGAATTCAATATAATCCCTTCACCTGAAACTATACTTCCTCATTTCTTTTTATTAACAGGCTGGAATTATTAATTTTAAATTATAGTTGAAATATGAGACATCCAACTATTTAGTTATCTAACCACCTCACTGTGCCTGTTATGTGACAACTCACACTGGAAATAGAGAGTAGAAATGCATACTTTAATGAAAGATAGAAGACTAACTTTGTGAAATCAAAGAGTTTAGTATTCCACTTTTCTTTATCTGTTTGATATTGAAAAAATGAGCTAATCCTTCTGAGATAAAAAGACAAATTTTTGACTGACAAATAATAACAGTTATCGCCATTACTTTAAAATTGTTTAGCAAACGAATATGAATATGAATGAATAGAATTGTCTCACAGTGGGATCTTTCATATGGTAGGGACACTGATAAGTGTTAGTTCCTCTTCTTTTCTGTTTTGTTTCCCTTGTGATTCAGAAAACACAGTAGGCTAAAATATCAAATTTCCTAAAGAAGATTTTATTGCTTAAAGGTATGAACTTCAGTTTCATACAGAAGCTAATTTTTGATTGGTGCATTATAGTCTCATATCATAATGTAGTTCATTACATGGCGGTAGTGACATACATGCTCACAGCACTTGGTGAATTTCCCCACAGCTCCCTCCCTACTCCACACCTTCCTCATACAGGATGCTGAGATTGGCACTGGTATTCTCACATATGTACATATTATCAGTGGGAGTGTTTTCTTCATTAATTCCCCCTTTCCCATCCCCATCCTCCTCAAGACCACCTCCCTCGCTCCACTGGAGTTTCTCCTTCAATATGCAAGGTCCATTTTATATCCAAATTACTCTCTACCATCCACATGTAAGAGAAAACATATGGCCTTTACTTTCTATGACTGGCTAATCTCACTTAACACAATATTCTCCAGATTTTTCCATTTTCCTGCAATTGACATAATTATTTTCTTCTTTATTGAAGAGTACAATTCCATTGTGTGCACATACCATAATTTTGTAATCTATCATCTGTTGATGAATACCTGGATTGGTTCCATAATTTGGATATTATGAATTGTGCTGCTGTAAACATGAATATGCATTATTATTATAATATTCTGATTTCAGTCTCTTTGGAAATATACCCTAGAATGGTACAGCTGAATAATATGGAGAATCTATTTCCAATTTTCTGAGAAATCTCCACACTGATCTCCATAGCAGCTGCACTAATTTTCAATCCCACCAACAGTGTGAAAGAGTTATTTCCCTACATCCTCATCGACATTTATTTTTTGTTTGACTTCTTGATGATTGACATTCTAATTAGAGCTAAATGGAATGTTGGTGTAGTTTTGATTTGCATTTCCCTGAATGCTAACGATGTTAAGTATTTTTTATGTATTTATTGGCCATTTGTAGTTATTATTTTGTGAAGAATCTAGTTCAATAGCCCTTTTCTTGCTTGGGTCATTTTTTTAATATTAAGTCTTTTAAGTAATTTGTATATTCTAGGTATTAGTACTCTATCAGAGGAATAGCTTGCAAAGGTCTTCTTCCATTCTTTATGCTCTCTTTAGACTCTTGATAATTTCCATTAATGAGCAGAGAATCTTTTTATTTTAATGCCATCCCATTTATCCTTTTTTAAAGAGGCTATTAGGTTTATTTCAGATATGACAATTTTAAACTCACAGAATCAAAACAACCTCAGTGAGGGCAGTTTGGATTTAGGCAAGAGAGGACCCAGGTGGGGAATAGTGGGATATAAAAGGTAGTGTTTAGTGTAGAGGACATGGCAAAACCTATTTATTAATTCTTTTTTTTTAATTTCCTGAGCTTTGAGATCTTATTAAGGAAGCTCCTACCTGTGCCTATATGTTAAGAGTGTTGATGTACACTGAGACATAATTTGTCCCACAAATGTATTTGAACTGAAAGTTAGGACTCAATATTGAAAACTATTGAATAGAATAATGACAATAATAATAAAAGTAATCATAATAGTAATAATAACAATAATGGTGATGATGATTTAGTGTAAATTCAGTTCAAATGCTACCTCCATGGCAATATTGCTGAGAGTATGAATTTCAGCCTAGGATTTGTGGGCAGAGTTTATGAGTTTGAAATGCATCATGTGCTTCTAAAAGTGAATAGAGATGCATGGAAGAATAGAATGAGAATTTGACTTGAAAAATTAGAAGGAGACTTGAGATGTTTTTAGCTGGAATCTAAGCATTTTGCTGCTTAGTGACTGGGAAGGAACAACTCTTTTACTCTCTTTTTCTCTACTTTTAGGTATACTTACATAGAAACCTTGAATAGACAGTTACCTGTGTCACACTTCTAAATGTGTAACTATTTGATGTGATTACCACAGCAACCATAGATGTTAAGGAAACTATTATCAAATATATTAGACAAATGAAGAAACTAAGGCTTAGATGGTCAAAATGATTTTCCCAGGATTAGGTAACAGGCACATCACAGTAAGAAAGTTTTATTGACCTAAACATTGCTTGTTGCAAAGTATTACACTGTGCTGAGAAATTAAAGTTTTTAACAAAAATGACAAGCAATTTGAACATCACATACACACACACACTACAAGTGGATGGGAAGAGGCATTTGGATATTTAAAATTATCAAATATAAGTCTGGAAAAGGGTAGAATTATTTCCCTTTCTATTTGAAACTAAATGAGTCTTGGTAATTTTTTTTTTAATAATGAAGTGCTGTCATTATTAAGTGCTTTTCATATATATGTCAGTAAATTGCATGGTTATATCCAAAGATAACTCATGCCAGTAAAATGATGCAGGGAGACAAAAAAAACCCACATTTTAAAATCTTTTGTATATTTTTAAATGTACGGAGCAACTAATTTATTTTGATATAATCAGCAGTGAAAGTAATGCCAGCAAGCATTAGTGGAGGCTCTGACTAGAGTCATGTGCTATGTAAAGCTGTTGGACAAAGTTTAAAGGATCAAAATCTTGGAGGATATAAAAAAAATGGCAAATGCCCAGTTGCTTTTGTAAGGGATTTTAAATTAAAGCAGAAAACCCTTTAAACCATCACACAATGGGTAGAATGAAATGAAAGCTAATGAACTTGAATTCTTTTTCATTTGTACAGCTTTGTAATAATCTTCCATGGAGTTCATGAGCAGAGGATTACTAGACCTTGAGAAACATTTGGAGAAGGAATTGAGGTGAGAGCCAAAGCAGCCATCTGAAAGAATTGGCCTGTCTGGGCATGTCTGAGCCCCATGTCCACTTCTGGATCAGAATTAGGATCAGGTATAAAGTCAGATGCTGTATACACATATCTACATTAAGAAAGTGCGTTTGTATGAATGTGCATATATGTGTATGTGTATAAGAACATGGAATAATATCTTAGAAATCATAAAGGATATTTTGACAACATATTTCCAAAGCCTACAGATATTTATAACATTTAACCTAGTATTTCCATTCCCAATTTATATTAAAAAAATGGTATTCAGTGGTATAGTGCCTGTGTAGTATGCATGAGCCCCTGAGTTCAATTTCTGGCACTGAAAAAAGAGGTATGAGAAATCTAAGTTTATTAGTATATTGTTTATTATTGAATTCTTATAATAACAAAGTGTTACAATGATATTCATTTTTAATCATAAATAAATGGTGAAAAAGGATATAATATTCACAAAATAAAATGTGTACAATCATGCAAAGTCATGCAGTTGGAAAAATATTCAGTGGCACAAATGTAGAGTAACAATAAAATAATTATAAATAATCTCTTGTTCTAATTTTTAATTTATATGTGTAAATGTATTCAAATAACCTAGAAATTACGTATGGATCTATAGAGATACTAATAAGAAATACGCTGATATGTTTAGGTTATATTATCTAAATGGTGGAGTTATAAGTACTTTTTTATTTTATGTTATTAGCATTTTACCCATTTCATATGAAATATTTTGTCTTTTTTTACTAAAAATTTTGTTTTGAAGTACCATTGGGCAAAAACTGTCATTTTAGCAATGAGTTAAAAAATATGGTAAACATAGGAATCATATTTTTAATGCAGCCATAAAATTAAACCCTTCAAGCCAGGCATGGTGGCGCATGCTTGTAACCCCAACATTTGGGAGGCTGAGACTGGAGGATCCGGGTTTGTGGCCAGCCTCAGCTGCTTAGTGAGGCCCTCCACAACTTAGTGAGACTCTGTTTCAAAATAAAGAATAAAAAATAGGGCTTGGGCTGTAGCTCAGAGGTAGAATGCCCCTGAGTTCCATCTCTAGTACCTCAAAAAAAAAAAAATTAAACCCTTCATATTCATTAACTGAGGGAAATCAAGTGTATAAAGCTGAATTTCTTTTCCTACCGTGTTTTTATTAAAATATTCTCTTTGATTTTTTTAATGTATCAATTTCCTTTAATAAAGCTGTGTATCCACCAACACATTTTCACATATTGGCACATGACTTCTCTCTCTGAAGTCAAAGTGAACACAGCCTGGGATCTGCCCAAGCAGGTAACTGAGTTTCACGTGCTGGCTGTAACCTCTTAGTTCTACCTAAGGAATTTTGAGGTATGATCCCCACCAACAGGGTATGATTGGGCATATTTTAATATACCTCCACCTACACTGGCAATTATCTTTGATAATATTTTAAAGTTATAACACAGATACTAATTGAATTAACTTTTTAAAATTTAAATTCACTTAGAAATAATGGCTAATCTTTGGAAGATAGATCATGCTACTCTTGTGGAAGAAAAACACAATTGGGAAAGGAACTAGAGATAGTGATGATTTGGAATTTAAAAGTATGTGAGTGTGTGTGTGTGTGTGTGAAGAAAAAAGGGAAAAGAGAAAGGAGAGAGATAGAGAAAGAGGAAGAAAAAGGAAAAAAGAGAAGAGAATGATAGGTACCTTTTTGGTTGGTTGATAATTCAATAAACTACCTCTCCTAGGCATACATTATGTTCAACTGAGTTTCTAGAATGACAGAAATTATAAGAGATCCAATGGAACATTGACAAACATACTCTACCCCGTATCTTAGTTTGATAGTCTCATGAATCCTCGGAGGGAGAGAAAACCAGGAGAAAGAGAAACTCCTCCTTATAAATGCTGTCCAGTGAAGATGGGTGAAGGTGGGAGTGGGGAGCAGGCACTGAAGCGCAGTCAGATCTCATTGGGTTTTCCATGCTCCACAAGTTTCTGTGCATTTGTAGAGAGCCAGTTCCTTCTTAAAGTAGCAGGAACTTCAGAAATGGTGATACTATACCAGATGATTCTATGCTAGGTTGCACCTGCCTGTAATCCCAGTACTTCAGAGGCTGAGACAGGAGGATTTCAAGTTTGAGGCCAGTCTCAGCAATTTAGCAAGAACCTATTTCAAAATAAAAAATAAAAGGGGCTGGGGAGTGCAGAGCATAGTTTAGATGCAGAATATTCCTGGGTTCAAACCCAAGTACCCCCTCCAAAAAATAAATTAAATGGTGATACTTGTCTTCTTCTTTCTCCTTTCAAATTTTTAATCAATTAAAATGGATTTAATCAACTTAACTTTATGTAATATATATTTAAAATATTTAAATTGTTGATTTCAACTTAATAATGACAATATACATCAAAATAAAAAGTGTTTTGTTATGTGTTTCATGCCATAATGATGCTGAAATGAAAGTTAATGTTTATCTTATATTACTGAGTTTGGGTCAGGACTGAAAATTCAGAGTAGCAATAAGAAAATACACAAATAAGAAAATAGTTACAGATAAATTACTTACATGTAAATTTATAAGTAATTTTGCAGTCTAAATTAATTTGGACAAATTTGATTGAATTAATAATGTTATTTATATAAAATCTATACAAAGATATGTATACGTATCAATGACCCATGAATGATATTTACATCATGACTTTGCATATGAAATAAAAATCAAACTGCTATTGAAATTTGAATATTGAGATATAGACTTGAACAAATTTAAATGGACTATAAAATTCATTTAAACTAAAGCTTCACAAAGGTTTTAGCTAGGAGTATATACTAGTTAAAAAATAATAGTACTGCCATTTTAACATAGTGTATTGATTATTTAAACTTGACTCTTAAAGGTAGTGTTCGAATAGAATAGCACATACACACAAATGGTCACAAGTTGAAAAATAAAACGAATATATAATTAAAAAAAATTAACATGCCAAACATTTCTTACTTTATTCAAATGTAAGTAATTTGAAATCTCTATTCATTTGTTTACTTAGAAACATATTGTTTCAGCAATATCACAAAAATTACCCCAAATACTGATGAAAATGCCAAAAGTTAGGCAAGTTAATGTCTACTAAATTTTCTTTTATTTGCAAAAAATAAATGTAAAAAAAAATCTCCTTTGAAAAAGCACTACATCGTGTACATATTCCATAGTTTTGTAATCCATTTTACTCAGCCATAAAGAAGACATCCAAATCATGTCATTTGCAGGGAAATGAACTAGACTGAAAAACATTATGCTAAGTGAGATTAGTTAGTCAAAAAGAGTAAAAACAAATAGGATGCTCTCCTCAATATACAGAAACTAGGGAGAAAATGGGTCTTAAGAGGGACTCTAGACCAAGAAGGAGAAACCTTAGATGAGCAAAAAAGGTGACTTAACTGAAGGAGATGGGGGTGCGTGGGGGGACACCGTAATGCACATGATGTACTTTCACAAATATATCAAAGTCACTCACTAAACTGAACTTGAGATGGAGGGAGGGTAGAGGGAATGAGGTGGGAATTGGGGAAGGGTTAAATGAGTGATGTATGCATATATGCCTCTACTAGCTTACACCTCATTAAGATGTATGATTATAATGCACTAATAAAAAAAGTATTACATGAATTTAATGATTGAAGAAAACATATTTTACATTATTTAGCATAAATCCAGAGGCAGAATATTGTCTTTTTTCTGTATCTTTTTCCTTTTGATTACATTATTCATACCATCAGCATGTGACAGATCTCATAGATGTTTCTACTGCTGATGCCTTACCTAAACAGGGAAATACCATAATGTGAAGTTAGCAAAATTATGGCTTAATCATAAAAGTTCTGAATATTACCTGACAAGACAATGAGAGTCTTCAGGAAGCAAAAATAAGATACAAACATTAATATTAATTTTGTTACCTATATAAACATGATTACATACATTTATCTTTAAAAATATTTTAGACACTTGCTGACATAGAATATTTTCATATCCTATATTTTGATCCATTACATTTTAAATCATGAATTCTTCTGTATACCAGGTAATTCAGATTAGTGATTTTCTTTCTTTCTTTCTTTTTTTTTTTTCTGCTACTGGGGATTAAACTCAGGGGCATTCTACCTCCGAGCTACACCCCCAGCCCTATTTTTATTCTTTATTTTGAAACATGGTTTCACTAAGTTGCGGAGTGCCTCACTAGGTAGCTGAGGCTGGCCAAGAACCTGGATCCTCTAGTCTCAGCCTCCCAAATGCTGGGATTACAAGTGTGCGCCACCATGCCTGGCTTAGATTAATGATTTTCAAACTGGGTTGTAGGTGTGAGTACCTCAGTATAAGGACCATATAAATGTGGATGAGGTTAAAACAATCAGTATCCACACGCTTGTAATCCCAGCATTCAGGAGGCTGAGACCCGAGGATCCAGTTTCGCCGCCAGCCTCAGCTACCTACTGAGGCACTCCACAACTTAGTGAGACTCGGTTTTAATATAAAGAATAAAAAATAGGGCTGGGGTTATAGCTCGGAGTTAGAACCCCCCTGAGTTTAATCCCCAGTAGCAAAAAAAACCAAACAAACAAACAAAAAAAAACAATCAGTATCCAGATCCCCAAAGCTTACAGGTCTTCTTTCCACAAGCCCTGCTGTGTAGGTTCCCCCTCTCCTTTCTCAGTTGTACTTTCACAGTGATCTTTCTCCATTTACAGAGGACATGCTTTTTCCACTCATGCTCTGTTACTGGGGTAGCCAACCAAAGGACAACCTACAAGTCCCATGGGAATATGATACAATGAATGGTTCACGTGATCTAGACATTGTCTTTAGCTAATATTCAAGTAACTTTCAAATCTTTGTGGAAATTGAAGACTAAAAATTTACTTTAAATAACTTGATGGATTTGGACAAGCAGCTCTTAAGATCAAATTATTTTCTGGCAATCTTTCAATAGATACCTTCCCTTGCCACTTATTTATGTGAACAATATTAAGTATGTAAACACATAAAAATTAAAAACAAATAGAATTGATGCAAACAAGCTTCTACTTCTAGTAATGAGAAATATGAACTTATCAAAAATAACATCTCACTACTTTTATTAAATATTTTTCACAATTCCTACATTTTTATTAAATTTACGTGTAATATATTTGAATTTCTTAATTTTTTATTATATTTAGGTCATTTGGATTTGCTACATGGCAATAAATATGCTAACAATAATGGAACACAGAAAAATTTTAAAACAATAAATAATTAATATTTACTTATATTTTATATTTGTTGTGGAAAATAATAAAATGTTCAGTTAAATAATTCCATGCATTAGAATAAATGATTTTTGGAAGTGATGTGAAGTTTAGTGCACAAAGAGAAAAACAGAGTGATGAATGTTTCCAGCTGCTAAGAAAGAATATTTTTGCATGGATGACGTGCATGAGTATTTTTATGTGGATGATGGTAAGGATCAAATTACTCTCATATTTTTGATTTCTTAGAATGCATTTTTAGGACTGATGTAATAATTTTATTTCAACATGCCTGTATTTGTAATATGCCAGAATATACACCATTTACTTCTATTATTATGAAAAATCTGACTTGTCAGCATAAAATGTTTGCAAATGTTTCCTAATTTTTCTAAATTCTTTAAAATAAATTAAGGGAGAAAAAAAATGAAAAGCACTGTCTTGGACCACGTATACAGCTTGTTACCATCTGGCTACTGGATGAGGAGTTCATAGGGAGAGGTTTTTTATGTTTCATTTTTGTGGACCTATGTTTTAGGTGAGTGGAAGGAGTACAGTTCTTAAAACGAACCCAGTACTGCAGGAAAATAAAGGAGCGAAGATGATAGTATTTGTTTTTGGAGAATCTACACATCATATCATTCATAGCAAGCTATCAGCAGGTTTCTTCACTTCTCCAACTCTCTGGTCAGCATTTGAAAAGTTAGTTGCAATAATATTGCCTAGCACAGAGCAGCCAGATGTCCATAACTAGCCTTGCCAGGCTTCAGATTAGACAAGAAGTTCTGATGCTACAGATGCTGATGGGGAACACAGTCTTCAGTTAGAAACGTCAATGCCTTCTACTTTCTCAAGGAGAAAAATGAAAGCCATCTGCAAAGAAATGGCAGAAGGTGAAGAGAGAGAGTGAGTCAGAGGAGGAGAGTAGATAAGTCTAGAAATAGTTTTTGTGTAGTGTGAGTGAACATATTATCCAGAGTAATATCATGTCAAGAACCACCAGAAGTCCTTAACCTCCATTCACTGGGAGACTTTAAACCCAAATACTTTAATGGAGGCTGGCGCATCTATTCTTGGGGAGCTTAGAGAGCTCACATTAACAAATAGGGTACCAATTTTGAGTACTAAGAGTTCCCCTTGGTTGGGAAGTTGAAACAAAGAAAAATGTCATTAGTAGCTGAAGCTTGCTAATAAAAGATACAGGTTTATATTAACCTATTGGACATTCTCAATGGAAGTTTATATCTGAATTATACATTCCCCCAGTATATAATAATCTTTGTGATTGTGCGAAAAAGTAAATGAGTTCCTCAATTTAAAACAAATAAAATACGTGACACCATCTAGCAAATCAAAATTATTCGAAGCTAATGTGCATGTGTGTCAATGTGTAGGAGTGATGAGTTAGAGATAGGGGAGGGAGGTTGGAAGTCTGGGCTAAGGGGCTTGCAATCATAACAATTTGAGGAAAGGTTGGAGAAGAGTTTGAGATTTTTATTCCTGTCTCTTGAAATTATCCTGATCAGAAAATGGACCACCGACTCATTATAGAAATCTCCAGAAAGTGCCCAGGCTACCCAAAGCTACTGAGTTAAATAAGGACAACATAAAGACATTAATGTTGCAAGAGGATACAAAGCATACTGGAATAATTGTCTTCCATCTTTGATCCCCCCCCCTCATCCCCTCACCTTTTGATCTCAAAGATAATAGAAAAAGACTTGCTCCTCTCTCAGGCTGGTACTGCAAAACAAAAAATGCCTTCAAGATGTGTATGTGGGAAATATTCTTCAAAACAGTTTAGAAAAGAGCAAGGAAAGCACGGTTAGGTAGAGAAATCAAATAAATTGCAATTCAGTTGCCACAGCAATGTCTGCTCCTCTCCCAAAGAATTCTAGAGCTGGGGTGGCCATTCAGTGATATCTCTAATTGAAACTGGAGCCAAGCCTTTGAATGCAACAAGGATCAGCCATTGCATGCCAATCACTGGGGACCGAGGAAGGGATGGGGCAGCCCCCTCAGCATGAGCAATTTCTAGAAAGGGATTCAGGCATCAGTTCTAGTCAAAGGATAAGTGTCTTACCCTAAAGGAGGATGTGAGCAGCACCCCATAAAAACCAGAACGTATTCTTCTGTGTCACTCCTTATTTTAAATATACTTTTATTGATGCCTTGTAATTATTCATCCTTCTTTAAAAAATATATAGGGTGAATATTTGGCCAGAATAGTTGCTGTTAGTAAGTCAAGGAAGGGTCAGCACTTAGTAGATGAACTAAGTCTAATCTCCTCTCTAGCTCTCAAGTCATCCTTAGGAACACAAATTCAATCTTCCTCAACACACATTAGCAAGCAGGGTAGATCATGCCACCAGGATATATGAACATGAAGATGAAATTTATTACCCTCATGATAAGCAAACTTTCTGTAAAGAGTAGATAGTAAGTATTTTACAATTTGCTGGTCAAAGAGTTTCTTTCTGAACTACAGAATTCTATTAATGTTTGTGAAATTGAACATAAGCAATACATAAACAAAGTGTTCCTGTTGTGTTTCAATAAAACTTTATGCATACACATGGTGGGCTACATTTGCCCTTTAAATCATAGTTTGACAACTTATGAATTAGAGATTTGAGAAAGCAAATAACAATAGAAGAAAGAAAATAAAATCAAAATGTGTATCACTTAAAGTAAAACTACTAGAACAGACAAACTGGTCTATAATGTACAAAATATTCTCAAAGGATAATGAAAAATATTGGCAATATAAACCAAGAATGAGAACTTATAAAATAAAAGGTTGGAACATTAGATATGAATTAAATAAAAATTTTAAAAGAATTAATAGGTGGGATAAATAGTAGGGAGAACATAGCCTGAGAGTAACTAGTGAACTGGGATACCAGATAATGTAATTCTCCATGAAATACATAGAGGTAAAAGAGAAAGGAATTGTATACAAAAAAATCTAATAGTTGTTTCAGATGGTAGTACATGTGCTAATAACTTGGGAGCAGAGTATCATAAAAGAAGAGAAGAAAAATCAATAGAGAGAAAAAATAATATATTCCCTAGAACTGAAGGAAAAACACAAAGACTTCAGGTAGAAAGTTGTCATAGAATGTCAAGGAATTATGTAAGAAAAAGCTCCCAGTTAGACACATGAAAAAATTTAACATTTTAAATTAAAATGGGAAAGTTTACAGTTTGCATAAATAAAAAATTGCCAATAAGGATACAAGAATCAGATAATACAATTCTTAAGAGCAACCAAAATATATAGGGCTGAGGATGTAGCTCCCTGGTAAAGTGTGTGCCTAGCATCTATAAGATCCAGTGTTTCATCCTTAGCACCTCAAAAAGTACAGGAAATAAATAAAAATAAAAACAACTAAGAGGGCGTGGTTGCACACGCTTGTAATCCCAGCATTTAGGAGGCTGAGACCGGAGGATCCTGGTTCGCGGCCAGTCTCAGCTACCTAATGACGCCCTCCGCAACTTAGTGAGACCCTGTTTCAAAATAAGGAATAAAAAATAGGGCTGGAGGTATAGCTCGGAGGCAGAATGCCCCTGAGTTCAATCTCCAGTACCACAAAAAAAAGTATAGAAAATAATGTAATATTTTAACATGTTGGAATAAAAAGGCATCAAATATTAAATAAAAATGAGCTGCACATTCAAATATAAAAAAATTAAAAATCCAAAGGTTTTTTTAAAACAAAAGGGAATGCTAATGTAAGTGACAGAAATAAAGAATGTTAACAATTTTTAAAAGTGATAAGTCAAAATTTTTACAGATATTAATAAGATAGATGCTGGTATCTTGATCGAGAAAAAATTAAAAAGTCAAATAAAAATATATAAAAAAGACAACTTATTAAACAACAAAAAATTAAAATACAATAAAAGAGGATTATGCAAAAACATTTTAAATATATTTGAAAACAATATAAATAAATAATTTTTAAAAGGAAAAATATAATACAGCATAGAGCAAATCAAGACTTGAATAAATAAATAAGAATAAAAGAATATTAAATCTTAATTAAAAACCAAATTTACCCATAAACAGTGTCCCATGCTTGTATGTTTTTCACCTTAGTTCTATACAAGTTCAAATAATAATGAATCCCTAGGTCACACAAATCATAAATACTGTCCAACACAGTTAGAGATAGAAATAATGATATAGCCTTGTCTCCACAATTGGGAAAGAAGTAATGCAATTTAATAATTTTAGAATGTCATTTATTTGAACAACCCAGAATGGAACATTAGCTAAATGAATTATATGGCATACTTTTTTAATCTAGTTAAAATAACTTTATCCCAGTAGTACAAGAATTGATCAAATTATAAAATTCTACCAAAGTAAAATACCAATGTAAATCCACAGCACACATACTATATATTAGAGAAAAACCTAGAAGCAACAACAACAGCTTAAAAAAAAACAAACAAGGTATTCCCCAGTTACAAACCAGAACAGTACAGATAAGAAGAAAGGAAAAAGAAGTGTAAACCTTGAAAAATTGTTACTTTTGCAAAAGATATTTTCATCTGAGTAGAAAGCCAATAGTATCTATAGATGTATTAGCTAGACAGATAAGAGATTTAAGATGTTTGATTCAAGATAAATTTACAAAAATAAATGAGAAGTCTACACAGCCATAAACAAGTAGAAGATATAATAGTAGAAGACATAACTTACAAAAAAGTCTACATAAATTATCTATAGGAAATTTAATAAAATTATGAACTATTATTAATGGAGGTAAATAATGTTTGAGCAAGTAGAAAATATTTTATGCTATTGGCACCAATATTTAATTATTTATTTTAATATACTTATTTTGAGGTGGTGTAATTATACATCATAATAAGGTTCAGAGTGACAAACCTGCATGCACACAGCACTTGGCGTGTTTTCCTTCTGATCCCACCCTGATCTCTGCCCCTTTCCATACATATTATTGAGATTGGTATTGATAACTTCATATAGAATTATTTGAACTGTTTTCTTCATCATTTTCTTTTTCTCCTCCTCTCCTCCCTCCTACATCCCCATCCAGTAAAATTTTAATACAGAAATTACCTTCAAATTCATCTAAAAATAATTTAACTTCAATCATTTTTGTGCAATTGAATACATTTATTCTAAAAGTTATACATTTTTTTAAAGGCTGGGTTAGAGCTCAGTGGTAGACCAGTTGCTTAGCATGCAGAAGACCCAGGATTGTCTCTGTCACCAAAAAAGAGGAAAGAAAGAAAGAATGAATGAATGAGAGAAAGAAAGAAAGGAAGAGGAGAGAAAGAGGGAAAGAAAAATTTAAACAAAAATAAATAGATAAATGAAACAAAACAAAAAATCCACACATAAATTATTAAAAAGTAGAAAAAGAAAAGAAATCCTAAATATAATTTTTAAGGAACAAGTACATCATTATTGAACTCAGAACAAACACATAGTGTATATATCTGAATATAGGATAATCGCATAATGATGAGGAAAGGATAGAACCATGACTGATCTTTTTAACCACTCCACAGAAGAGTAGGAAGGTTGTCTCTTTGAAATAAGCAAAAGGAATACCAAGGAGCTCTTAAACACCTCAATGATGGTTGGCAGTGGCATGAATCAAAACTTTCTCAACTCTTTTTCCCTGATGCAAGAAATGCATATGTTTACATAACATTCTCTTCAATGGCATGAAATACTCTAGTCTATAAATAAAAGTTTGGTCTTGTTGTTGCTTTTGTATTGGAGCTTGAACCCAGGAATGATCTACCATTGAGCTACATCCCCAGTCAGTCCTTTTTATTTTTTACTTTAAGACAGTCTTACCAAGTTGCACAGACTGATCATGAACTTGCAATCCTACTCCCTCAGCCCATATTATAGGCATGTGCAACTGGGTCAGTTTAAAAATAACAATTTGTTCAGACCTGCATGTCCCTAAACTAACATCAGAGGGACTCTGGGCAAGAATTCAAATGAAAGTCCAAGAGCATATGTCTATTTATTTAACAGTTAAAACCCAAAACCTGTTAAATTTACTCTATTCCACATTGACAAATACACCTTTGTAAAGATTATGTGTAAACATATGCAAAGCTATCATTTTAATCTAAGAACATCTGTAAAATATCAAATATGACTGAATTTTATTATTATTGTTCATGTCAAACATCTTGTAGAAGGCAACATTTTGTCTGGATTTCATGGTTTTCAAATTAGTAAGCTTTTCCTGATTAAAAAGTAAATGTGTTTTTGTCATTTAGAAAGAGTTATATTTCAACTTATGAAAATGCATATTGTTTTAACATTTACTCCATAGACACTTTCAAGCTTTTGAAATTGCTAGGAAATGTACCAGCTATAAGTCAAAGGGATTACTGATAGTTTTTCCCTCCATTATTTTTTACTTTAGTATAAATTATGAAATCATTGCAAGAGTGAGAAAAACAATGTCAAACAGGACAAACAACATGAGCAGGTATAGCATGTCTAAACCTTCCATGGTTATTCCATATTTCTATCTTTTCTTTTTTTTTTTTTTTTGGTCGCACTGGGGGTTGAACCCAGAGACATTCTACCTTTGTCCTACATCCCCAGCCTGATTTTATTTCTTATTTGGAAATGAGGTCTCGCTAGGTTGAAGAAAGTCTCACTGCTTGCTGAGGCTATCCTCAAAACTGAGATCCTCCTGTCTCAGCCTCTCAAGTACTGGTATTACAGGCAGGCTTCACCATTCCTGGCCCGATCACTCCATATTTCTATATCTACAATAAATACTTGCTTTTCCTGGTAGATCTTTTTTCTCAGTTTAAACTAGTTTTCCTGTGTGTGTGTGTGTGTGTGTCTGTGTGTGTCTGTCATTACCACCAAAGAAGCAGTGTCAAATAATAAGCCCAATGCCTTATTTATTATAATTTCAATACTATTATTTGCCAATTTGCCAGGCAATATGAAGAATCTTCTATAGAATCTTAAACATCTACAAAACCTGCATAATAAAAGCAGTTGGTGCATTCAAGATTACAGGATTGCATGCAGACTTTCTTTGAAAAAAATCTTAAAGGAAGGGAAACAAGTTTGATAAAACAAAATGATTTCACATCCCCAATATCCAATAAAATTTCTCCATTGTAATGTAGCAAATTATTTTTAAGTTGTGTTTTTATTTATTTTTCATTTTAGGTAATCATAGTATATTCACTCATTCCAAAGAATTTTCCACTTTAAGACCCAATATTTTATGCAAAATGTAGAGAGATGTAAGAGCATGTAGAAGAACAAAAATACACAACTTGGTACATCTGGAGATAATTAATAAAACTTGATAGAAATAAAAGGAAATTGGTAGACAGATTATTCTCTATCTGGACTTTGGAAGATCCATAGAAAGGGGTAATATTCACAATTCCCAATCCTTATCATCTTTCATTCCATGAAATTTAGGAAGAGAGACTCCATGGAGCAGAATTTCATAAAAGTACTTAATTCATATATTCATAGTTCAATTAAGATTTTCTTCTTGAAACAGAGTTTATTCTAATAATATTTGATATATTAATCAATTTGAAAATACTATAGAGTTTCAAGCCAACTCTAATGCTTAAGTATCACATTTGACATCCCAGGATAGTTAGTCCAAAGGACTATATCCTTTTCTTACAATGTGCTTTTATTGGCATATTTATAGTCTCACATCATAATATAAATCACGTTGACAGTGACATACATGAACACAATACTTGGTGGCCATTCTCTGCACCACGTCCCCATTTCTCCCCTTCCCAACAGAGAGTATTGAGATTGACATTGGTATATTCACATGTGTACACATAGCCGATGGTAGTATTTCCATTGATGAACCTCATTTCCCCCCCTCCCTTTCCCTTAGAAGATTCCACTGGGGTTTCTCCTCCATTGTATGGAGTCCCTCTGGTATCCCAATTTACTCCCTAGCTAGTGCATATTAGAGAAAGCATATGACCCTTCACTTTCTGTGACAGGGAAATCTCACATAACATAATGTTCTCCAGGTCCTTCCATTTTCTTGCAAATGACGTAATTTTGTTCTTCTTTATTGCAGAGTAGCATTCCATTGTGTGTATTTCCCATAATTTTATAATCTGTTCATCTGTTTATGGACACCTAGGTTGGTTCCATAATTTGGCTATTGTGAATTGTGCTGCTATGAATGTGGGTATGCACATATTACTGTAGTTCTCTGATTTCAGCCTCTTTGGAAAGATACCCAGGAGCAGTACAGTCAGATCATATAGTGGATACATTCCCAGATTTCTGAGGAATCACCACACTGATCTCCATAGAGGGTAAATTACTTTGCAATCCCACCAACAGTGTAGAAGAGTTCTTATTTCCCCCACATTCTCACCAGTATTTATTGTTATTTGACTTCTTGATCATTGTCATTCTGATTGGAGTTAGATGATCTACAGAGTCAACACAATCCCTGCAGAAATACCAATATCATTCTTCATAGACTACTGGGGTCCAGCCCTCGAAGGAGTGGAGTCCGGGGTCCCTCGACAGGTGTGGAATGAGATGAAGTCATGAGAATACGCTCACACCAAATGCAGTGAAGAAGTGTATCTGTTTTATTGTTTGTCAGTAGCTGTTTTATACTATTTTTTTTTTTTGCAATGAGGCATGTAGAACAGGAATTTTTACAGTCTTGTTTTTCCAAAGGTACAATGGGTACATCTTTAACTAGAAAAGCCATTTCCCGTGGTAATTGATGGGAAAACATTATGCTAAGTGCGATTAGCCAGTCACAAAGAGTAAAGAAACATATGTTCTCCCTAATATGCGGATGCTAGGGAGAAGTTGGGGTAAAGGAGGGTCTCCAGATGAAAAGGAGAGATCCTCGATAAGCAAAGAAGTTGATCTAATTGTAGTGGATGCATGGGGCAGAAGGACGCCCTAAGGCACATGAAGTACTTACACAATCATATCAAGGTCACTCACTGAAGTGAACCTGAGGGGGAGGGAGGGCGAGGGAGCGGGGTGGGAATTGGGGAAGGGGTCAAATGAGAATTGTGTGCAAATATGTTGTTAACAACTTGTACTTAACAAAGATGTATGCTATATTGCAAGAATTACTACAATAAAAAATAAATTAAAAAAATAAAAATAAATAAAAAAAGAAAAGAAAATAGTAAAGGTTACAAAATACGATACATATATAAAGATTCTTTTAGTACAAAGCAAAGTAGCATTAAAGGTTAACGAATAGCCTCTATTTATTAGTTTAAATTTTTACTAATTGTTTAGCTTCTTTAAGCAGTGTCCTTATCTTTTTCTCAGGCAGCTAGAGAGTTAATGTGTCTGGTGAAATTTTAGGAAGACAAGGAGGAAGTGGACAAGCTATCTGTCTTAAAGCCTTCTTTACTCATAGATAAGATAGTAGACCTAAATCTCTTTGGCTTATTTATTTTGTTTCTATAATTGTGTGCTGAGAGGGAACATAAGACTGTTTAGTAACTAAACTTGCAAAGCCCATTTCCTGACTTAATGTTTGTACATGGTTAATGAATTTCTTATGGGTTGTCTTATGAATGTCTTATGGGTTGAGGCACTGGTTTTTTAGCTAATATTCAGGAATCATAATCCGTTCAGCCATCTTGTGTTTCTAAGAAATTTTCCTTTACAATTAATGTGAAAGCAGAACCCAAAGCACCCCAAATTTCTAGAACATAACATAATGCAAAGTTGGATATGCCACGCATTCCTTCTTTGGGAATCATCTGCCTTGCAGGACTCCAGCGGACGAGCCTTGCTCAAGATCCAGCTATTAAGGAGCTGTGGCAATAGACCTAGAAAAATCATTTATAAATTTCATATGGAATAACAAAAGACCTAGAATAGCTAAAGCAATTCTCAGTAATAAGTGCCATGCAGGAAGCATCACAATTCCTGACTTCAAATTGTACTACTGAGATATAGTAATAAAAAATAGCATGGTACTGGCACAAAAACAGACACATAGACCAATAGAACAGAATAGAAAATATAGAAACAAATCCGGACAATTATAGCCAATTGATTTTTGACAAAGTTGCCAGACACATACATTGGAGAAAAGACAGCCCTTTTAATAAATAATGTTGGGAAAACTGGTTATCCAGTTCTAGAAAAATGGAACTAAATCTTTACCGTTTACCCTGCGCAGTAGTCAACTTGAGATGGATCAAAGACCTGGAAGTTAGACCGTAAACTGTGAAGCTACTAGAAGAGGGCATAGTTTCAAAACTTCAACATATAGGCACAGATAGAAACTTCCTCAGCAAGACCCCAAAGCTCAGGTAATTAAGACAAGAATTAATAAGTGGGATGGCATCAAATTACAAAGTTTCTTCACATCAACAGAAACCATCAAGAGTCTTAAGAGAAACCCTATAGAATTGGAGAAGATCTTTGCCAGCTATCCCTCTGATAGAGGACTGATACCTAGAATATACAAAGAACTTAAAATATATCACACTAAAATAATCCAATCAAGAAATGGGCAACTGAATTGAATATACACTTCACAAAGTAAGAGATACAAATGGCCAATAGACACACGAAAAAAAAAAACGTTCGACATCATTAGCAATTAGGGAGATGTACCTCAGACTGTATATTTTTCAATATGGTTTCTGTGCTTGCCTAATCGTGCCTGATATAGTCAGATTACTATTCTACAAATGTCACTTCACTTATTTTCTTTTAGAAGCAAATATTCTCCTGGGTTATGAACTTAATGAGATAGTGATACTTCCATAAAACTGAACTCTTTATAAAGATATCATTCAATATAAGAATAATGAACAAGTGTTGTGTTCAGAAAGATGGAATCTAGGGATTCAGATCTTGCTCAGGTTCAATTCCTGGCCCAGAGTGCCTTGACATCTAGCTAAGACACAGGCTGTGTTTCTTCTCGGTAATTAAAACGACCATGGATTGGGAAAACTGTGTACCAGGTACTGCACTTTCTTTCTGTCATCCAGTAAGATATTTTACAAATTGGAGAACTGAAAATACCTCCAGTTGTGTATTTTCTTCTCCCTGTCTTTTTACCAGTAAACAATTAAGGAATAAATCAGAATGAGTAAAATTAGTGGAACACAACTATATAGGTATAAACCAGATTCTCTCCCTTCTCCAGGATTTAGGAGAGTCAAAATAAATTCTCTGGTGTCATTCTGTGCACCAGAGAAAACCAGATTTGTTCTAAAGCCAACTTAGGTTTATAGTGGCTAGAATGTGCATTTCATTTAATTAATTTGCCATTCATGAAAATCTCCATATATATTAATTCAGAAGGATGAGATTACATTAAATTATGGTGAGCAGGTAAAGAATTTGGTCTTTGCTTTTCTTTAAATGTGGAACTATACCTAGATATTCAAACTTTTAAATTCACAGAAGAGAATGGTATTGGTTTCCGTGGGGGCTAATGACTAGCTAATACATCTGCACCTAAGTGTAAAGTAAGGAAATGTAAGTTTTATGAAATGTTCCCATTTCAAAATTTTGTTCTTTTTTAGTTGACATTCGTTCCCTCTTGTATACTGTTATCTCTCTTCTAACTCTTCTAAATACATCCTCTTCGGCGCATTCTTTCTATTAATTATTTTGATGTTGACTTTAAACTCTAGGCCTCTTTACTTCATCTTTAAGGACAGGGTGAAGAATAAACAAAGATTTATAAAATGTTCATATAGTGGACTGCTCATATATAACCACAGGACAGTTCAACATTGTACCAACTTAAACATTTTAACACAAAAGCGGAAACTACTTAATTCTCTACCTTTAAATATTTCAGAATGCTTGTAGAAAACATTGTAACACTCAAATCATTTATATGATTTTTAAAGCATATTTATATAGAACACCTTTTATTTTAGTTTCAATAAATTTGCCCTACAAATAAAATTTTTTAATATCCCTTACTCCAGCAGTGTTACTAAAAACAGATGGTGCTATATTCTACTTTATTGAAAATATTAAAGAAAAAACATATACACTAACATTTCTTTCAGGTAGAATTACAGAGGCAGAGGTCTTCAAAAACCACATAAAGATTAGTTAAAAGCCACTGTTTTTCTCTTCAACAGACATTTAGAGAGTGTCTACTTTGTTTGAAAAAACCTGAAGATTTCCAAAACCAAGATGGTAAAGTCTAAATATGCTTAATTTCTGTAAACTGAAATTGTGATTTAAGAATACTTATTCCTTGATATACCTCTTATGTATTATAATCAAACTCCAGGATAGAATCAATTCTCATTCTAGTTTCCAAACAGAATGACAATTGTCAATTAACATTTATTCTATTTGAAGTCTTCTTATAGAATATTACAACATAGGACACTGCTTACTACTGAGAAAATTCCTTCCCGTCTAATTCAGGAAGTGTTTAACCCTGACACATGCCTGGCAAAGACATTGAGATTGCATAATAGTACAAACCTCCTCCAGTTCCTTGGCCCAGGACTCCTGAAAACTTTACCTGTTTCATGGAACCTGGCTTCTGCTAAGCTTTTTAAAATCACACAGTCCTGACTAACTGCATTCCATCTCTAAAGAACTACTCTGACTTCACGTAATCACTCATAACCCAGAACTTTCCCTTATCATTGCCAGTTGTTCAAAACAGGGACCCTCTGTCCTTTTAGTGCCTCATTCCAAAAGGGGAAAGTTTATGATTAATATTACTCTTAACCCTTCAGTCTCTTGAGTCTTTAAACTTTTTGTATGTTTCACCCTCCACCTTGGATGGCTATTTCTATCAATTATGTTAAAGTGACTAAGCGAATATTGAAATTTCTTGCAATATAAATGACAGCTTTCCTATGACAATCATTAATATATAGGTGCTCTTTCTCAGAGTGAATGGAAAGAGCGGATCATTATGAATAAAGAAATCTGGTTATTCCCTTAGTGACAAAGTCAGCTTAACTCAGTAACTGTTCTACAACATATAATGAATAAATGATTAGTAGTAGCTTAAAACCTTCAAAATGTTCTACTTAGTACATAAAGAATTTGTATTAATCTGTTTTTCAGAGTTATTATTTCACCATGACCCTAAACTCAGCAGATGGTCTAAACCCACGAAACATCATAACTGTTCCAAGGCCACTCTCATCTCAAGGTCTCTATAACCTATTATTTGAATATAATCTATTATTTGAATAGATTCTCTGCTCTGTGGAACTCACTGAATCTCTTTGTCTTTCCCTTTACTCTTCAATCTTTTAATTTCGCTCCATCCCTGTAAAAAAAAACTTTGTGATAAAGACTGTCTGGATTCCTCTTTTTTTATATTGATTATATGAACTTTCCATTTAATCTCATAGAAACTACAGACACTTTTACAATAAATATTTTGTTGTTGCTGTACATAAAAACTTCCAGTAGAGTGAAGTAATCATGATCCTTTGTAATCCCAGAACCATAAATATGAAAATCAAGAAAAAGTCTATGAAACCAATAAATATATGAATGAGCAGTTATTTTTATGCACAATATTAAATTGTGCATTTAATCCAGAAATTATAGTTAATATCAAAATATGTATTTGTAGCTGGCTGTGGTACTTGTAATCCCAGTATTTAGTAGGCTGAGATAAGAGGATCCTAGTTTGCGGCCAACCTCAGCTATTTAATGAGGCCCTCTGCAACTTAGTGATAGCCTGTTTCAAAATAAAGAATATAAAATAGGACTTGGAGTATAGCTCAGAGGTAGAATGCACCTGAGTTCAATCGCCAGTACTGCAAATACACACACACACACACACACACACACACATACATTAGTATTATATGTATTTGCATTATATTAGTCACTGTTTTTTTTTTTTGTTTGTTTGTTTGTTTTGGTACTGAGGATTTAGCCTAGGGGAATTCTACCTCTAGCTACACCCCCAGTCACTCTTATACTTTATTCTGAATCAGGATTTTATTAAGTTGCTGAGGATGGCCTCAAACCTGTGATCCTTTACAGGGATTATAGGCATGAGCCACCAAGCCTAGCTGAAATGACTCTAGAGCCACCAGTGAGAATGACATTAGGAAGTATCCAGGAGGTAATTTCAAATGAGAAAAGTGAAAAGAGTCAAAATGCTTATGTCTTAGTATAATTAGATTTTGTTTAAATTATAAGAAATGGTTTAGATTAATTAGATTGATTAATTTAGATTAGTTAATTTATATTTTCCTTATTTTATACACTTAGTAGGAATTTATTTTGAAAAAGTTATCTATAGCTTTCTTATAAGTATTACAGAGTCAGTGTAGTCTAAAGTTACATGGGCCAAGGAATTCTTATTGTGGATACCAGAAAATCGTATACAATGGGCAAGATGTGTGTATATGCAGGATACGAGAATCAGGTCTATCAGAGGATGGTGATCCCTTTTTACTTATTGCCCAGCTATTATATTTCAATCAAGTTAGATAGTGTATGTTACTCTGTCCTCTTAAACACTAAGATACAATGGATGGAACTGTGAATATATTTTTGATAGCTTTTCTAATTATGCTTTTAATATTGATTCTTACAAGTGGAACTAAAGAAGCAAATCATGGTACTGGTCACATAGTAATCCTTCAACAAATATTTTTTGAATGACCAAATAAATGGTACAAATTAGCTGCAATTTTTGAATCAACTCATCTACCAACAACATAGTCACATTCATTAGGACTGGTAGACTAATAAGAGGTATTACACATTCTACATGTGTAAAACCAATTCCAATGTTTCTCAAACCTTACTATTATCCTCCTGAAGCCCTTCCCATTTCAGGTTTTTGAAAATTTAGCCTTCAAAGCATATAATTCTGGATTCAATCTAGTCTCACCATCTTCACTCTTACCATATTGGTCCAAGTCTCCATCATCACTCACTGAGATTATCACCAGAGCTTTTTGGCTGGTCTTTGTCCCCACTCCATGCCACCTACTCTTGGCATAGCCATTCAGTCTGGTCCTCAAAAGAACTAAGTCATATCATACCTTTCTTCTCATAAGCCTCCATCAGCAGCCTTCAGTGTCCTCAATGAATTACTCACAAGCCGGAAGATATTACCAAATAACCATAAAAGTTAAGATGAGAGAAGTGAAAAAAGGCAGATGTCTTGTAATTCAATTGCTCTCAATAGAGCAATTGGGTTCTGATTGAAATATAATGAGAAAATTGTACTGTATTAACTTGAATATAATTTCTCTTTCTGTTCAACCTCTCTTGTCTTTGTTTACTCCCCTAGAAACACTGGCTTGTTCACAGTTTGAATCTTAACCATGTTAGGTATATTTCCAGCCCCAAGCTTAGATTTTTCAATTTTTTTGCTTAAAAACATCTTCCCCATAAGATTCCATATAGATGATTTCTTTCAGGATATGACTCATCTAAGAATGTCAAATTCTTAGATGGGTCTTCTCTGATTTACTGCTTCTTTCCCTGTTTTCTAGCATTCTTTACCCTTCCTAGTGCTCTATTTTTTCTACATAATATCTCACCACCTAACATGGTATATATTTTACTTACTAATTTTAATATATATTATATTCCTCCTCAATAGAAAGTTAAATATAGTGGGACAAGGATGTTGATTTTGTTCATTGCTATATTCCATTACAACCTAAAACAATGTCTGACTGACAACAAGAACTAGTGAATGTCAAAGAAAAACCAAATGTGAGAAAAGTCTTAGTGTTGCATTCATTTCATTACTACAGGGAAAGAAATAAAAATTTCCTTGGTTCACCCAAAGAATTTCAGGAAGAACAATACCACTTCCCAGTGAAGTACTCCAGGACCCCAGGCAGCCTGAGAAATATTTTCTCTTAGCTTTTCTCCTCCTTCTCCACTTCTCCTCATCTTTTTCTGTTATCCTCTCTATGTTTCCTACTCATAAAATAAATGGCTTTCATTCTTTCCAATGCAAAGTCCACCAAAATAAGATGAACAGATCTTCCAAGACCATTAGAGTCTTCTGCTGTTTTAGATCTTCACTGTACTACTACATATTTCTTTCACAGTATTTTAATTACTTTTTTACCCTGAATACCTAAAAAAAGCTCTATTGTGCATGATATTTTTCTGTTTTGATGTATTTTTGAATGACTAGCGTCTGTAACTATTTTTAAAAAATAAAAGACACAATGGGCAATCAGGAAATCTGATTTGATATCCATATGCAGAAAAAATGGAAGTAAACCCCACTTTCTCACCCTGCACAAGACAATTCAAGATATATCAAAGACCTGGAAATTAGACCAGAGATGCTACAGCAACTTGAAAAGGACACTGCAACATATAGGCATGGGTAAAAACTTTCTCAACAAGACCACAAAGGCACAAGAAGTTAAAATGAGGATCAATATGTGGGATTGCATTAAACTGAAGAGCTTCTGTGAAACAAAAGAAACTATCAAGAACCTTAACAACAGCCAACAGAATTATTCAGGATCATTAGCAATCAGAGAGATGCAAATCAAAACTATCCTGAGATTTCACCTAACCCCAATAAGAGTGAAAATCATTAAAAACACAAACAACAACAAATTCTGGTAAGGATGTGGAGATGTAGGAATTCTAATACATTGTTGGTGGGATTACAAATTAGTGCAACCACTTTAGAAAATTGTGTGGAGAATCCTCAGAATAGTGGGAATGAATCTGCCATATGACCTAGCCATATCACTTCTGGCTATCTACTCAAAAGAATAGAAACCAAACTATCATGGTAATGCAAGCATATCTGTGTTTTAGCTACACAATTTACAATTTTCAGAATATAGAACCAACTAAAATGTCCAAAACTATGAGATATGTACACAGAAATGGATGGAACTGAAGAAAATTATGCTAATGAGATTAGTCAGTCACAAAAAGTGAAAAGTCACATGGTCTCCCTAACATGCAGAAGCTAGGGAGAAAATGGGACATAGAAGGGACTCCAGACAAAGGAGAGGAAACCTTAGATGGATGTAGAAGGTGATCTAACTGAGTGAAATGAGAGGAGAAAAGAGAGAAACACCTTAATGGACATGATACACATACACAAATTTGTCAAAGTCAATCACTGTGCTTAGCACAGGAAAGAAGAGAAAGGGAGGGAATAGGGCAGGAAGTGGGGGAGGGCTGAATGAGTGCTGTGTGCCTGTATGTTTCTACCACCCTGAACTTCATCAAGATGTATGATTACAATGCAACAATAAAAAAATAATAATTTCTACCACACAATTTCCATGTGTTGTTTTATTATAAAAGCACATAGACCAACAGATTAATACATTAAAATACTTTCTCAGTGCTTCATTATATCATAGGTCTGATTATACTGTTTACTACATTGTATTCCTGAGGTGCCATATACCTCAGAGTAAAATGTAATTCTTCAAGGGTAAAAAATATTTTACCAACCTGGACATAATTATACCTTGGGCATGGCACTAAGTTCAGACATCCTCTGTTCTTCTCAACATTGGGATGTCTGTACATTGTTAATTTATCGATATTGCTATTATTTTTAACATCCTATTATCATAACACCACAAGTTTGGAAACATAGGAAAATAGAAATGATATGGGATACTCCTAACTTTTGGCACCATAGGAAGAGAATAGTCTGTGGAGATACATATACTCAAGAATTGTGAATTACTTCAAGAGACTTTATTATATAATAAACAAAATTAAAGATTTTACTATTTTTTCACTACTATTTCATTGTTAATATATGTCCTGAAAGAATAATTACAATACTGACAATAGCAAACAATAATAAATGACATTAAATGAGCACTACCATGTCTCACTGATCTAAATATTTTACTTGCAACAACTCAGTAGATGAGTAGTAAGTCCTTGGAGAAACTGAATCTTGGAGGAATACACATTATCAGATCTGAAGATATCTGAAGATTCATGATGATTAACATGAGGTAAGAGAATACTCACTGTAGTTCTTATCTTCACCTCCTTCTAAGAAAATGGTGGAGGAAATCAGGACAAGAAGAAATTTATTTACTTTCCTAAAATATAAATAGAGGATTTAAAAAAAACAAGTTACAAGGAAAATGAGACCACATGAAGAAAAATTCCTTAAAATAGCTTATGAGGATGGAATCACCAGATCAGGCATGATATTGGGCCTTTAGGAGTCATGATTTCATTTAATCTGCAAAATGTTACATGCACTGAGAAGGCATTATTCTCTTTGTAATGAAGAGAAAAGCAGCAGTTAAATATATTGACCAAGGTAATTAGCTAATATTAAGTAGTGAAACTGGTAATCTAATTTTGGCAATCTGATTCCAAGACTGCTTTCAACTCTCATAATATACATCATGAGAACTTTTAACCTTTTTATTTGAAATACTTATTCTTTATGTATTTCCCTATGGTGCCCAGCAGTAAAAATTTACACTATAAAAGAGACCAGGTAATTTTCCTGGGGGAAACAGGAAGTCAAGAATAGAGGCAACAACATTCCTTTCCACAGTCAGATTGTAGAGAACAGTCAGAAATAAGAGACCAGCTAGCAGATTGTAATACAAAAGAGGAATAAAAACTGAATGATATTTTTAAAGATTGATTCCAAGGAAAAAACAATTAAAAAACTAAGAAAGAAAAAAAAGAGAAAGTTTGCCAATGTCTAAATACTTTCTTTATCACTTAAAAAAATCCACATATTGATATGGAGAACAAAGATGGCGTCTGAGTGAAATACCTCTACCCAGACGCTGTTCTTTCAAATCAAATTTGCCCCAAAACCAGCTTCTTTACAGAAAAAAAAAAAAGCAACAAAAAGGGGCGAAAGCTGAACCACAACGGAAGAAAACTCAGATAGCCGGTCAGGGGAACAAAGGAGTCCTCCAAACACCTCGGAGAGAGTGCAGGCGAGTGTGGCCGCCGGCCTCCGGCCGGCCGCGGACCGCGGGCTCGACAGAGCTACAACTGGGAACTGCGGAGGTGAGCCGGGGCTCACTGGTGGAGCGAGAACCCGGGGCTGTGGAGGTGAATCTGATTCCGAGAACTAGGCACTCCCCGGCGGACCCAGGGCCCGCGGAGAGTTGGACTGAAAACAAGAGAGTACCCCAGGCAGCACCTCTGCAGGAGTGCAGGCGCGGCGCAGGCTGCTGACATAGGGCCAAGGGCTGCGGGCTCCCGGAATTGGGACCCAGGACAGCAGAGGTGAGCCCAGTTCCGAGGGCTGGGCACCGCGGCGGACCCGGGGACCGGGCGTGGCGTGGGCACCTCCAGACCCCCACGCTCCACTCAGGCGGGGCATTCTACCACCGGACACAGTGACGG